>JJRW01S0001524.1:43872-54064 GCA_001188405.1 Loxosceles reclusa
ACACTTTGTGTCTTCAAAGAACAGATCATCCTCCGGCCAGTAAAAAAACTTCGTTTTGTATTTTTTAAACTCTTGTTCTCTTCAATAGCTTTTCTCACAAGATCGCAATTGTATGTTCTTACATCTTCTGCAATGCATTTTCTTAATGTTTTACAGACTTTGGCATACTCAATTTTAATTGCTGGATAATCCCTTTTAATTTTCATTTGCTTTCTTTTACGCATCAAATCCTTTGTTGTCTTTGAAATTTTCATACTGGCCAGCTGTTTCTCTGAGGATCAGAAGTATAATATACTGAATCCATTAGAGTTTCTGTTATTCCTTTGTTTACCTTGCTCCAATCATCTTCCTAAGATTCTAAGATTCTAAGATTCCTAAGATTTTGAATGCGATATCTTAGGAATTCATCATCAGCGAATTCCTTACATATCGCATTCAAAATACAGTGGCTAGTATACTACCAGACACACAGGATGTTCTCCTAGATGTAAGATAAACGAAGATGGATGACAGTGGACATAAAGGTTTGCCAAGGAAATATGCCAGGTCAAGGTACAGTAGACATAAAGCTTTTGCCAAGGGATCATGCCAGGTGGGGGTACATCTCACCGAATGCCCAAAAAACGTAAAGTTCCATGTCCACGTGGATCTTACAGCAGTGATAGAAAACAAAATTGGTGGGTAGCATAACTAAAGGTAGTAAATGTTGAGACCGAAAAGGAATCAAAGGTGCTCGCAATGACGCACGAAAGAGCTTTTTTTGCAAAACTCACACCAATGGTTAAATAATTGCCGCACTCTGTCGTAGATTTTGGGTGTGTCGTTCACCTTGTAGTAGCAAGTAACCGCATTTCTAGCACAGTTATTGACGGTGCAGAATAAAACTAAAGTCTTGCATAATTTTATTTCTTTTCATTTCATGCAACATGCTTCTCTTTTCTTTATTCTCTTTAAAGGATTCTGAAATTCAAATTAAGTCTGAAATGCTTTCTACCCACACAGCATATACGCTTGCGTACAAAACTGATTGGACACCCAATAGTATTGAGCAGATGTGTTTAGAAGCAGTTTACGTGTGTTAGAAGCAGCAGAAGTGTTTAGAAGCAGACGCAGCAGACGTGTTTAGAAGCAGCAAAGCAGACGTGTTTAGAAGCAACAGAGCAGACGTGTTTAGAAAGGTATGAAATGGACGAATGCGCAGTGGTCACATCCTCTACAAACACAATGACTTTCCAGAAAAAAGTAACAGCGTTAGAAAAAGAATCATCATGATTATTGTCGTCATAGGCTGCTGTATCGGAGATAATAAGTGTGAAAAGCATTGCGAATGTGCGAAAGGTTCCTAAATCGACTGTCTTTTGTAAATAATGCGTGAGAGAAGAAACATCATTGTAGGGATGCACCTTGCCACGGACGATCACAAAATTGCAACCCAAGGACTACAGAGTGCTGCACAGGAAGCTTCAAAAGAACAGGACTCGTCCCATCCATACTATTCATTGCACACGAGTTCCAAATGGCCACTAATGTGCAGGTTTTGGTAAGTGCACCTTGTAAGGAGGGGGCATCAACGTTTGAAAATATTACGGGCTAGCAGTTTCTTATAATCAGAATAAAGAATGCTACCCACAGTGTTTACTACGATGTAGAGGGCTCAGTAATTGAGAATTGCATGTGATATGGACTGAGAAATCACACTTTACGTTGTTCAGATCAGAGGGATATTTTTCAATTTGTCGATTCTCAAGTGAACGTCTGATGCTGAAGCGTACAGCGGTGCAGAAAAGCTAGTGGCGTTATACTGCGGATTAATTTTAGCTATTTTGGTATAATGGCAAAGATATGCAAAACATAATAATAAGTAGATAACGAAAGCTACTGTAGGGAAATATTTATCGTTTGGTGTCGCTCAGAACCAAAACAATATCCAAAATATTATGGAAGCTGTGCCGGCGCCAATGTTGACCAGAGTATTCTTAATTCATTGTGCACTTTTCTGAAATAGAAGTTAATTACGTTGCGTTTTCGAATATCGATATGTGATTCAGATTATTTTTCGTACGGTGTAGGAGGAGGGAGGGCCTATTCACACATTCGCTTTCGTGAATACCAATAATCAGTGATGGCGTTTACTATCGGTAAGCCTCTCACCTCTTTTCCTTTAGAGACACGACAAATAAAGTTCTAGTCGATGTAATGTCCACCCACAAAAGATTTCAAAATAAGCTTCGACAGACAAGAGTCGGCGTAGTTTAGTCGGTTGAAGCGGCCTCTTTGGAGTTCTGGAGATGGCCGATCCGTAGATTCGAATCCCCGCGTCGACAAAAATATAAAGATTTTCTTTACAAATGGCGCCCGAACAGGGACATACAATAGTGGCTAACGACCCAACCTTTAGGTCCACCACTAGAAATCAGGTCGATTCCCTGACCCCTCTTTCAAGTTGGGAAAGGATGTAATGTCCACCCACAAAAGACTTCAAAATAAGCTTCGACAGACAAGAGTCGGCATAGCTTAATCGGTTAAAGCGGCCTCTCTGGAGCTCTGGGGATGGCCGATACGTAGGTTCGAATCCCGGCGTCAAGAAAAAAAGTAGAGTTTTTCCTTCACATCGGAGAACACAAATTATGCCATTGAAGTCACGCATTGGTTACCTATCTTGCTAGCCTCGACCCTGCCATTGGTTGGGCTCGGAAATGAATGCTTTGCCCTTGACTCCGGAATACGGTCTTCTGCTCTCTCATCTAGACTGGTGGTGCATGAAATGCTGAAATATTTGGGCTATCACGCTAATGCAGCGAATTTCTGTTCACAGTACAAACAAGAGACATGGAACTGCTGATAGAGAGACTTTATTTAGCAAGACTTGTTATTAAAAAGACTGAATTTAATCTGATGAAATCTTCAGAGTTAAACAGCAACAACGTATTTCGTTCTTCTTTCTCCCGTTGCTGAAGAACGTGGATTGTTTTAGAGACCTTCTGCTGTTTGTGTTTGCTGCTTCTGCAACACTATCCTCCTCTTAAACCTGCTCGTCCGGAGCAGCGAGCTTGGCACACAGATCTTCTTGCCGCAACGTGTAAAACAATAGTTCTCTTATATTCTCTTCAGGGTGATCAACCATTACAAATAAGCCAAAGCACTGCACTACACTACTAGCTCATAGTGCAAAAGAATTGAACTTAAGAAAGGAATTACTTTGCAGCGGGATGCTCAGGTCACTGGTTCGAATCCTAGTCGCAGTTCGTATTTATTTAGTCTTCCAGCAGAATTCTGTCGTGCGAATTGCCGACGCATGATAGGAAAACAGATGGTTTTCTAAAGGTTCATTTACCCCATAGCAGCGTGTAGAAAAAATAACAGTTAGCAAAAGAATGTCTTGTGACTGTCCAATAAATCAATTCTTACGTCGGACACAACCAGTTTAATATCAACAGTTTGAGAACGATCGCTATCATAAGAAACTTTCTCTTTCTTGCTCCAGTTATGCAGTGGTTTCTTTAGTTTTTTGATAAATAATTCTGCATAACTGGAACAAGAACAACACAAACAAAACACAACAATCCACATGCATGAACAAGACTCCCCATCTCCTGTTTGGACTACGTGTGAAAATTCGCTGCGCTCGGCACAAAGTTTTCCGTTACATTTTGTGTCAGGAGTGAGATTGATTGATTGAGAGGCTTTATTTACCAAGACTAGTTATTGAAAAAAAAAAATACTGATTTAAGCTGATCAATCTTTAAGGTTAACAGCAACAACATATTAATTTTTTGTTTGCTTCTTGATAAACGTGGGTTGTTTGGGTGGCCTTCTGTTCTTTTACGTCTGTTGCTTCCGCAACAATATGTTGTGAAGGTTTAATTTCCTTAATCTCTCTTAACTATCCACACTAAGCATTATTTTCTCATAATGCAGAAGACAAATTGTGTCCATGATGAATATCAGAGACGAGCACAATAAAATACATCAATGCTCAATCTTTGATATCATGCTCATGTATTACATCATGTATTACGGAATGGAACGAATATATAAGGGGTAGTAACATGCGCCTATTAACCTTGCAAGCTTCTGACATTCAGAAATGATAGGGGGCAGAACACGCATCTAAAGTTTAGGTTTGCACGCTGGATGCATCCAAGACTAGTCATTCACCACGTTTAAGGCTTGAAGCCTTACAGGATCGCTTCGCGGCGAATTGAAGGTGTCTTTTTTCTTTTTTTCCGCTGTATTGCCAAATTTCGCAAGGAGTTCGATAACATCAACTTGGCCATTCAAAACCCATCAGGCAGACGGACGTTATAAAGAAAAGTTGTCGACGCCGGGATTCCAACCAAGAACGTTCAGCTCCGGAGGAACTCTTTACCATTTAAGCTACGCCGACGTTCATCTGGGAAGCTTATTTTGAAGTTTTTTGTAGGTGGACATTACATTCTCTTCCACTTGAAATAGAGGTCAGGGTAACGACCTGACCTCGAGTGGTGGACCAACGGTTGGGTCCTTGGCCACTAGTGTGAGTCCCTGTTCGGGCGCTATTTTGTAAAGAAAAGTTGTCGACGCCGGGATTCGAATCCGGAACGTTTAGCTCCGTTATTGCACGTTCATATAACACAATTGAAAGTGTAAATAATTGTTTGCAACAATTGGATTGATCGGTACTAGAGTTATTCATAGAAGTAATTATTTCTAATGATCTCATGACATTCATTTTGTCCACAGACGTATTTTTTTAAGAACACGTTACAGCGTTTTTTTTCTCGTGTAACATCCAGGATACACGAAACGGTTCATGTCTCCATTTCGTGGTGGTGTACGATTATCATATACCTCTTGTCGTCACAAAAAGATCGTCCAGTTGAAGCGTTTTGCTTTTGAGTCAACGCGTGCGCAAATTTAACACTCTAAGTGGGTAAAGAAAAGAAATCTGAGGTGTTTCAGTTTTGATATTAATATTTTTTTTCATCATCTATTCAATAGTGTGAATCAACAGAAAGCGATTGTTGATTTGGTACGATGAAAGAGTTAGACCGACTTTCAAGTAATGACACAATTCCGTAATAAGCTCAACGGAGTATCTCGCTTTTCAGTTTGGGAGTATCATTACCGATTCTGAACTCAGCAACAAGCGGGAGCTGGCGATCGATCGGTGGCAACTCGTTTAGCGGGTAGGTGGAATGAGAGACCTTTGTCTTCTCTCGTTCGCCAACTGACGAAAAAGAGCGAGAGAAAGAAAAAGCGCAGAGAGGAGATTAAATCTCTCTCGTGCGGGCTTCAATCTGAGCTTTAGCTGAATAAGCACCTTTTAGAGTTTCCCTTAAATAATAATTAGTTGAAAGAACTTTGTAACAAGTTCTGTCGTCTCCATAAGTTAATGCAAACGTTTTTCTCGAAATACGTATAGCGCGGGAAGATCTCTTTCTTTCTCCCTCTCTCTCTCTCTCTCACTCTTAAAATTGAGAGCGGCAATCATTCGCCGGATTAACGTATTTAAAACCAGCCGCCTTTTCTTAGTTTGGTAAAATCCTTAAATAAAACACCCCTTTAAAGTCTGAATTTAAAATAAGACCGAGATCTGTTCGGCACAACATAATATGTGAAGCATCTGTGAGATACCTGTTGATAATTCCTCCCTTCGACCGATGACATTTTTTGATGACATGCCGTATGTCATCGATCATCGATGACATAAGGCAAGTAAGCGAGAATTGTTTCCCAACAGAAGATGCTGGCATTATATATATAACTTGAAGGGTTTTTTGCAATAATTTAACCTGTATTCGTTTGGAGTTAGAACGCCATATCTTCTACGATCACGATTTGGAACAATGTCTTTCTGTTGTCCTACACAACAGCGACTACTTAAAAGTTTACATCTCCGCCTCTGGTCCACGGCATGTTTTACAAAACTTTCTTCTTCTGCAAATCTGACTCTTTGCCCCGTACTTTGTAAAGAAACACTTTACTTTTTTGTCGACGCTGGGATTCGAACCAACGGATCTGTCCTTCTCCAGAGCGACCGCTTTCAGCGATTAAGCTACGCCGACACATGTTTATGGAAGCTTATTTCGAAGTCATTTGTAAGTGGACATTACACCTTCCCCCATGTGAAAGAGAAGTCAGGGTACGACCTGACCCCGAGTGGTGGACCTAACGATTGGATCCTTTGCCACTAATGTGAGTCGCTAAGTTCGGGCGCCGTTTTTAAAGAAAAACTTCGCTTTTGTCGATGCCGGGATTCGAACCAACGGATCTGTCATCCCCAGAGCTCCAGAGAGACCGCTTTAACCGATTAAGCTACGCCGACGCGTATTTATGGAAGCTTATTTCGAAGTTATTTGTACTTACATCAAACTCCATGCCCTCACGTTCGACGAAACACTTTTCAATCGATTGCGACTGGAAGCAGCTTTGACTAGAAGCACCTTGTGCAAGATTCGAAGAACGACCTCGCCTAATTATATCAAACGCAACTCTGGTCAGAACGATAGTGCCCTTCACATTCTTCTTCAATGTCCAGCCTCAAATACTCATCGAGATATGCTGTTTACACGACTGTCCTTCATAAAAGTGTCAGAACCAGCTGGTTTCTCTGACACCCCATTTACTCATCATCCTCCTTCCACGTTAAGGGAATCTATCCCAGCTATTCAAAACTTCTTTTGCCATAGTAATACGTGTATAAATGGTTAAACTCGTAATTTTAGAGATAGCAGAACTATATACTGCAGCCGACTTCCACGTGTAATTTAGTCAATATAATAAATGAATCAATAAAAAAGCAACAAACCGGAATTTGTCACTTTGGCGAAATTTTCAGGAAAACGGAATCGGAAGTAAAACAGATCATTATAATTCTCTTTAATAAATTCAATATTTCACGTTTTCTCTAAAAATAGTGTTAGATGTTGGTTCAGATTCAATTTACACACCACAGTAATAGATATAACTAACAGCACATTTCTGGCTGTCATAAACCACGCATTGAAATGTGTATGTACGAGAATCAGAATTTCGTCCAGCGTGTGTAGCCTTACTAAAACCGTAAAGGTTATGTCACATAACCGCGGTAAGTGTTGTGGAAATTCAGAGCTTAAAAGGGATTCGTAGCTGACAATCCTTGACAGAATCATAATCCCGAAGGGCAATATGACAAGAATCATAATCCCGAAGGGCAATATGACAAGAATCATAATCGTTGAATTCGTCTTCTAAGGACCAAGGAGTTCAAGTCGGCCACACTGAATTTTACACCTGATTCTGTCTTACTTCTGCTGAGGTTGGAAATTGTTATAGAGTGGGCCTTACATTAGGGCTTTAGGAATACATGGAACGGCAGTGATAAATATCTAAGCATTTATCACCGGAATGCAATATTCTTTATGGAGTTTACCCACTCATATTTTACAGTCGTGAATATTCTTGGGGAAATTTGCACCCTTAGGATTTCATGTCTTGGGATCATTAAGTTAAAGTTTCAGTCGCTTAATGCACATACAGGATGACTTTTAATTAACCAACAACTTTGAACGGAAAGAACTTTTCAGAATCTCAATAGATGGCGCTACGAATGCATGCAGTGGCAGAGGGCATAAAAGGAATTTGTTTCGTATCAGTTCCACGCCATTTGGAAAATGTCTCCCAAAGTGTCATATTTAACCGAAGATCGTATATTTATTGTTAAAAATTGATATTTATGTGGTGAGAATGCAACACTATTGCTACGGAAGTGGTCCGCAACATTCAGAAACCGACCGAAGCCTTCTAGAGCAATGGTAAGAGATCCGATCAGAAAATTTGAAAGATTTGGTTACGTGACAAATGATCGCTTTTTCCCCAAATTCGTGGGTATGAACACCGGTAAGTACTGGTTCATGCAGGATGGTGCCCCTCCGCATAGAACAGGCAGAATCATTGTCATCATTAACAGTGTGTTTGGAACCCGAGTTATCGCCTATCAATACCCAAACACTTATCTCGGTTCATTGCATTGGCCACTTTATTCACCAGATATGAATCCACGTGATTTCTATCTTTGGAATCATACAAAAGGTTTGGTTTACAAGGAGAAGCCGACAGACGTTATTAACCTCAAAAGGTCCATCAGTGACTAATTTGCTAGCGCATAAAAAGAAAAACTCTTGAACTTGTAACTGACAACTTTG
This sequence comes from Loxosceles reclusa, assembly GCA_001188405.1. Taxonomy (NCBI): domain Eukaryota; kingdom Metazoa; phylum Arthropoda; class Arachnida; order Araneae; family Sicariidae; genus Loxosceles; species Loxosceles reclusa. The sequence continues at coordinate 52,038 of JJRW01S0001524.1, forward strand.
GGATTAGGTTGCGCTATTGCATCACCTTTGAAAACCTTACGCATTAAATTCCTTTTGAACGTTCTTGCAATAAACAATGTTTGTAGTGCTATCTGCAACGACTTAAGAGTTCTTTCCGTTCAAGGTCGTAGGTTAATTAAAAGTCACCCTATATATAAGCCCAAAGAGACGCAGAAGAACACAATAGAAAGCCATGAAGAAAGCGGTGCTATGAAATCTCTGAATACTAGACGGATGCAAACCAAAGTATTCATTGTACTTCTTCTGACTGATTCTCTTGATGTCAGCTTCTTTTTTTTACTTTGAAGTTTGCTGTCTGCCACCATGGGATCAGAGACAAGTATAGTTAACTTCATGTCAAGCAGCTTGCAAGTTCGTACTCGTATTAACTGTATGTTCAACCTCTATTTGCTTTATCCATTAAGAGTTACTTGTAGGCTGCTGAGAGACGCAAAAAGATAGACTGGAAGATTAAAATATATCCGGTAGAAATAAAAGTTTAGCAAAACTAGGCTTACATTAAATGAGATTCCGACAGTCTCCATCTCCTTTTCCTTCTTTAAAACGACGTAAGCCTGTTTACGGCATCATGTTTCCATTTCCATAGCACAGAAGGATTTTCGATCACTGACTGCATCCTTGCCGATTGTTTTCGACGAACCTTTCTCTTCCGGGTGCATAAGGCGGGCAACGCCCGCTGTGAAAACCTATTTCTGCTTTACATCGCGAATGCGAACTTGTGGGTCAAATCGCTGCGTTTGCCCCGATATTCCTCATTTTTCATGTTGCTTTTAAACAGTTTAGCCTCAGACGTTTAGATCCAGTTACGTATTGTACGGCATAAAGGAAAAAGCTTCGTTGGTGAATCATTATGCAACGTTTGGCGAACAGTAATCTGAAGATTGTGAATTTAATGCGATAACACTTGTGTTTCGTCCAATAACAATGTATTGAATGCCATTGTTTGAAAAAATTGCAAATGTGGTGACTGTTAGTGGTTGCAATAACCCAGGTTCGAATTCTGGTCACGGCACCAATATGATATCTCTGTTTACCTACTCTGTTTAACTATTTAAGATCCCTTAACAAATTAAACATAGAAGCACCCAACAGGAAAGCGCATTGCGTTAATTAATATTTAATAAAATAACTGCTTAATTATAATCGACATCAATAATTTCTACCCTTATAACAAATTTTATTGTAACGTTGCAAGTAAATCAACAAAGAAATGTCAAAATAACAATGAACAATTCTAAAATAAATGAATCAACACATACCTGTTCCATAACTTTGCACAAAAGCCCTAACACTTATAACGCCAAACAAAGACGCAAGGAGAAACTAATTGCTGATTGACCATTAAGCAGAAGAACTAGATAGTAGAGAGCAAAGTATCTATAACCGCTTGCGATAATCAGAAAGATGTGCGCCAATCCAGACGGAACGCAAAAACCTTAGTGGATAAGCTAAAGGCCGTATCCGTTATGAACGCCAAAAATTTAAGCGTAGCAACTACCTATACCAACAATTGTTCACTAACATCAGCATGAATCGGTTAATTAAACTTCGTTATTTGTTAGCATATATCAACAAAACGAACTGAAATTCAAAACTAAGTTAACATAACACAAAAACAGGGGTGCAACAAAGTGAAGGGGAGCGAATAACACTACCTAAACTCGTTTATATTATCAGATGATATTGAACATGCACGATTGTTTTTACATAATCAGTACAGTGCTGCAAACTTTATGTGTAATTTCGTTGGTCAAACCTCGTTAGATGAAACAGTTACACAAATTAGGGAACAGAGCTCCCTCGTCATAATAACAAATAATACACAAGCAATAAAGTAATCAAATCCGCTTGAAACAACCACATATTTAAAAAAATAAAAACACATAAAACCCATAAAACTGAGGAAACCCTTTCCGTCGCCATGCGCACAGTATTAGTAAAAATTAGGGAACACAATGTTTCCTAACAAACTAAAAATACACAAGAAACCCACGAACATGGAACAA
>JJRW01S0001539.1:20872-31314 GCA_001188405.1 Loxosceles reclusa
ACCGACCTATCCGATACTACGCCCTGCCATAACTGCACGAGTATCCGGATAGCCCAAGCCGTAACCCTAAGCCCAAAGGCCAGAGAGTTCGTGCCCAGCCAGATGGCAGCCGTCCAAAAACGATACGTCTGATAACACTACCCTGCGAAGCAGCAGTAGGGTCAAACTAACCTGTCTCACGAACGTCATGGGATAGTAATACGCAAGTATCCAGGTGGCGGTATGTTTGCAAAAAATGCGTATAAATGGCAGGGAGTTGTCAGTTTTTTCAGTTTTACGGCAATGAGCCATGTGAAAAGTTGTCTGATGTGATTAAGGTTACACGATGAGAATTGACAGTCTTTAACGTGGAATGCTTTAACTAGTTAGAGATGGACGCATGGGTGATTCCATTTGTGACATTCTTCAGAAATTCAACATTCCTCGATCTCCTGTGTCAAGAGTTTGACGAGAATACCTGGTTTCAGTCATTACCTTCCACAATGGAGAACGTAGTTTGGCCAGCAGCATATACTTAATAACCACGACCTACTAGGTCCGAATGGAGTAGACCGTGCTAACAGACAAGCGACACTGCGTCAAATAACAGCAACAATCAATGAGTCACAAACTAGGTATATGTCCATGAGATCAGTTTACCGCCATTTGGTGTTGATCGGATATGCCAGCAGAAGACAAGTGCCTTTACTAACAGCACGCCATTTTCACCTGCATCTACTTGGGTTCGTGAACATAGCAGCTGTACGGTAGATGACTGGGAAAAACGTATCTTGGTGTGTTGAGTCATGGTTTCTGATTGTAAGAGCTGATGGAAGCGTTAACGTGTGGCGCAGACTTCTCGAGAACCCTACCGAACTTGAAACTTGAATCCAAATTGTCAACAAGACACTGTGCAAGATGTTGGAAATTCCATAATGGTGTGGGGCGTTTTTTCATGACATGGACTGGGTCCTCTGGTCAAACCGAACCATACACTGGCTGGAAATCGTTATGTTCAGCGGAGACCATTTGCAGCCATTAATGGACTTCATCTACCCAAACAACGATGGTATTTCCAGGATGACAATGCACCGTGTCATCGGGCGAAACTCGTTAGAGATTGGTTTGGCGAACAGTCTGGAGAATTCCAGGCAGTAATGTGGAAATGAACCCCATCGAACATATGTGGGATATGATCGAAATGTCAGTTCATGACAAACGGCCTGCACTTCGACACTTCACACTAACACTTCGACAGTTACGGACGAATATACAGGGATCATGGCTGAATATTTCGTCATGGGACTCCCGGCAACTAATTGACTCAATCTCACGTCGAACAATTACACTTTGCTGAAACTTCAGCTGTCCCACATGACATTTGGGGTATCCCATGACATTTGAACTTCAGAGAATGCCATTTTGAAACGTAGGAAACGTTTGCTTGAATGAATGTTCAAACTGGAATGGGGGCAGAGTCATTTGTCCGCACATTTCTGTGTTCCCTGATGGCTAAGTGCATAGTAGAAATTACCCAAACGACATTGCGCATTCTTACACTATTGAAAATTAAATTGCATACATAAAAGCTTTGTACTATTTTAAGAAAACAGCAGCAACAAATGCCAACATTGGAGAAAGTGCTTTTTGAGCGATTTTTGTAACATGCTTAGTTATACACCGAAGAGCCGTTACATTATGACCAATTGCTTAATAGGAAGTAGGATCACCTTTCGTCCTCAAATCCGCCAACACCCGGTTAAGCATTGACTCGACAAAGTTCTGATATGTAGGTCCCAGGTATCTGGTACAAAAGGCGCTCTCCAACTCATCTTGCAATTTCTGCACGTTGCAAGGTGGTAGCGTGGCAGTACAAATTCGGTTTTCCAGTTGGAATCACAAATGTTCAACTGGTTTCATGTCAGTTGAATTCGAAGGCCAAAGCATGATTTGAAATACATCGGAATGTTCCCTGAACCACGTCCGGACAATTCGACTCGTATGGCCTGGGCATTATCCTGTTTGTACACATCATCACTCGCCAGGAACATTGTTGACATGAAGGAGTGTACCTGGTCTGCAATGATGCTCACACAGCGCACAAACGTTAGGTTTTGTCCTATAGGAGTGGTGGGTCCTAATACGCTTCATGAAACGGTCGCCCACACCATAATACTGCCGCCACTGCCATGCTTCTGGTCTACTGCGCATCTAGGGGACAGGGTGTCCGTTGGAAATCGGCGTATTCGCACTCTCCTGTAGATGTGATGGACTAAATCACTTGATTCATCAAACCAGACCGTATTCTTCCTATTCTCTATGGTCCAACTCCGATGTTCCTTGCCCCATTGCAGACGCTGTTTGCGATGACGTGCCGTCAGCTCAGGGACGCGACGCGGCCGCCAACGGCGTAGGTCCACCCGCAACAGTGCATTCTAAATTGTGTGTTGAGACACTGGTCTTGGTCGTCATTGTTGTAGCTGCGGGTGATTTTGGCTGTTGTAGGCCATCAGTTACGGGGAACAAAGCGTAATGGCATCGGCTCTCCTCTAGGATCAATGCGCCGCGGGCGACAAACCTCTGGTAGAGAATTGGTCGTTTCGCTACCCGTACACCCCTCTCGATACGTACTCACAACGACTTCAGGTGAACAGCCCACCAAACGCACCGTTTCTGTAGTCGACGTTCCGAAGTGATGTACAATAACGATTTGACTTTTATAGTAGTCTGGTAAATCAGCTGCTTTTACCATTATGTCGCTAAACGCTCTACGTGTGTGAACTCACTCACCATGCACTCAACTGCATGGGCGCTTTAAATACGCCACCATCAGCCGATCATGTACAGTGGTTTTGTTTTTGGCGGGCTCTTTGCTCTATTTAGGGGGTGGTCATAATATATTCGCACTTTTTATTTTTCGATGGATTTGAAAAACAAATGTCAATATTTTGAATCCGAAAACATTACTTAACTGATCATGAGGAAGGTAATGGACTTAATAATAAGCGTTTATTTGTTTCTATTCATCAAGTACTTTTGTATATGTTTTCTTTATATTATGACATATCTTTTATCATATGATATAACGTATGATATTTATGGATTACAGCGTTAGGTAAACCTTGTGAGTTTTTGTTATGTCTGAACTGTTCAGTATTGCCTGGGTGTGAATCAGAATTCTATTTTAAATAGTTATAAAAGAAATCGAACAGTGATGTTTGTAAAAACATGAATCTGAGTAAGCAGTTTTCCGAAAGGTAAAACGGCGTCGGAGGCTATTTGTGACGAACGGCCAAAACACTGTAAGCCGTAGGGATTCTTATGCCCAACTGTTTATCTCCTTTCTTCGAATTCCATGTGAAGCTTTCAGAGGAAAATAAAAAGAAAAGAGGAAAAAGGCAAAGCACAAGAGAAACATTTTTCACTCAATGGCGACTGCCTTCAAGGATTTGTTTCGTCAGAGAGTGATATCCTTTGCCGAGCGCAAGGTCTTTTCACGGCACATGGATACATATACGCTTAGACACTTCTTTTATCCTTCAGGTAAGAGTGTCAGTGATATACGTTACAAAATCAAATTTTTATGTGCGAAAAAAATATGCACAATATAACTCGCGTTATTTCGCATAGGGGTTTAACTTCAACTACAAAGAACTTAAAGTGACCTAAAAAAGGCACAAGTCGTGCCGCAAATTCAGTATGTCCGATGTCCAGTCCTCAAATTTTGAAAGTGTTCCCTTACTTTTTAGAAGTGTACACGTTTGGTACGTCCCAAAGCAGTGCGCGAAGTTAACATCCTGTTGCGTACCATCCGCCGTGTAAAGAAAATCTTTACTTCATGTCGACGCCAGGAATTGAACCCGGAACATTCTACTCCGGAGAGCCGCTTTAACCGGTTAAGCTACGTCGGCTCGTGTCTGTCGAAGCTTATTTTGATGTCTTTTGTAGGTGGGCATTACACCCTCCCCCACTTGAAAGAGAGGTCAGGGTACGACCTGACCTCGAGTGCTGGACCTAACGGTTGGGTCCTTGGCCACTAGTGTGTGTCCCTGTTCGGGCGCCATTTGTAAAGAAAATCCTTACTTCATGTCGACGTCGGGAATCGAACCCGGAACGTTCTATCCGAAGAGACTTTAACCGGTTAAGCTACGTCGACTCTTGTCTCTCGAAGCTTATTTTTATGGGCATTACAATTGCTCATGCGTAATGCTAAACCCATCTTTTATGAGTTTGGCCTAGTTATTGTTCCCAACAACATAAAATACATTAGGTCTAACATCACAGAAAACAGGACCCCTTCCCATTAAGGACCCCACCCTTTGATCCCTGTTATTATACTATTTGAGAAATATTTTCAACTACTGTTCTATAATTAAAGACCATGCCTATAGAACTGTTCTAAAACTTATAAAAAAATAAATGGACGAAGGAAGCTATCATTCATTCTATCTCCTAGGATCCGTTAGTCCATAGGTTACTGATACGACCTATATTTCCCTTTAAATAGCTTGGCTTATATTAAAAAAAAATACACGGAATAAAATACCTCTACTTCGATTGTCATTCCGTTGTATCCAACATTGAATTCTGTTTAAAATGGCAATAAAGTCAACAATGGAAAAACAACTTGTTTTCACAAAAACGTACTTTTAACCCGAGAAGCCACTTAGCAATTCCACTGCAAACCGGCCAAGAATTCAACCACTTCCCGATGATTAAAGATCGATTCGTACGTCACACACGGAAGCTACAGCCAACCGTGCAACGCATAGTGAAACCACAGAATATAAAAACATTAATTTGTATAATGCCAGTAAAAATTAACTGAATTTTAGTATTCCTCCACATATTAACGTGGATAAATTACCACATCTTCTGACTGATGAATTTATGGCAAAAACTGCGTTATGATTGTACGAGAATAAAATTAGTTGAAGAAAGCATGAACATCTGCCTTTTAATTATCAATGATATGCAGTTATACGCATTGCAATAAATGCTTTTTTTTTTTCATGAATATATGTCAATCATTCACGTAGTGAACAAACACACAACCTGTAGCAGATGTTCACTTAGGCTGCAGTTACGGGTTAATGTAACATTTCCGTTCCAGGGCAAGTGATGCTATGATTTTCCTTCCAAAAGAATAGCAACTTCGCGTGCTATTGGACGTATCAACCTTTACCGTTTGTGGCGTGTACACTTCCAAAATTTATGTGTGGTTCATAGAAAATGATCACCTGGTGATTTTCTATACACTCCTTCTTTAGTATGTTTATCTATGCACACTGCACATGTTTATTTCGAGTAGTGAAGCAGGTTCTAAGTGGGGATCAGAGGGTGACATCGCTTCTACTGCCCATGACTTAACCTTTTCGGCTCTGTCTTATGCAACAAAACACAAATGTTTCCAATAGTTTAACTTTTTGCAACTGAATTGCTATTACACTCATGGAAAACGGGAAAATATACCTTCTGAAAATTGAGTGAAAACAGCGAAACTCAGTATGGAATTGATTTTGCTTAAATATATGTAAATAATCAAAATGTAATGGCCGATGAAAGCAATGCAGGTGTTCGTGTGAGAGTGTTTCGCAGACATGTTTTGCAGTACCCAATTGTTTGAAAGACACAATAGCAAAAATACCATATAATATATAACTTAATTAACTGAATATTTAGAAACTTGCTAATGAATAGAAACATATAGTATAATTCATATAAATTGCAAGTAAATAATATTTTCAAGCTCTATTCGTTTCGTGTGCTAGATGCAACATAAGTCAAACACGATTTTAAAGAACTTCAAGTTTTCAACATAGAATGAATTTAAAAACAAATTTACATAACTCAGTACTTTTGCAATTTTAACTTTACTCCTTAAAAAAGCACTTTAAAGTTTTTATTCAGAAACATTTTAATTACACCTGTTACCTATAATTATAACCTTAAATTGGCTTAATAATCGAACTCCACTTATCTTTACGTAGAATTCCGTTTAATTTCGGCTTTGAACCTTCGTCAGTGCAAATTTATACAATTTATGTAAAACGTTTCTTTTTTTATGTAAGGCCTATAACTTCACATTCAAACAAGGTTATTTTTCTAGTGCATGTTACACTTTCATATGACACAACGACCACCGTAAACTTTACACTAGCCTCTTCTCGTAATTGCAGAGTGAGATACATTCATTCTTTGTGAGCAGTTTCATTTAATTTATGTTACAATACCTCATGTGGTTTGAGGTGGCAGCCTCACTGGCTCGCTGTTCCTTTTGTTTAGCAGAGGCGTATTGGATGTTAAGCTTATAACTTGGTTATTAGTGTGTTAAGGGAAAAGGAATGGTTAAAGTCGTTGCAAGCAGGATGGTCCTACTACTGATTTTCCACTGTTCAACGTTTATTTTGCGCTCACCAAATGTTAACTCTTTCTTAGCTCTGATGTTGTTCTTTAGCTTTGAATACGTGTTGGCTAGAATTATTGTGATAGCTAGAATGTTGGCCTGTGTATCATCACTCAAGCTACAACTTACGAATTATAGATATATATTCAATCTGCATGGAATATCAACGCTCATACGGCCAACACAAATCTGTATTGGACAATACCACGCCGTGTGGCTGTAGCCTTAACTTCTCAAGCTGCTCACACTAAGTACTGCATTTAACGTGTTCCTTTTGACTTACAGATCCGTGCTTTTAATCTTTATACATTTTTAATCTTTATACATCATACATCTTTTCTACATTAAGTCGTATACATTCTCCCTGGTAAATATATTTGTTTTCAGTAGTGGCTTCATTGTTGTTGCACATTTTTCTGAACCACAGTGTCCATCCAGAGTCATTGCAGTGATTACACCAAGTACACGGCAAGTTTATTAGTTTCTTCTGAACACATAGAACCCCGTCTAATGAATTAAACGCCAAAGGCATTCCCAAGCGGTGTCAAAGATAAGGACGTCTGAGCCAGACTGCCGCGTCATTTAGAATTCTTACCTCCAATGATTCGACGTGAATGCACACATCTTCTTCAGGGGAATGAATGCATGAGGACCTTTCATAATATCTTCAGTTAATAAACATGATTATAATGTATTCATTTCCCAGAAGACGATGTGTGCATTCACGTCGAGACATCCGAGACAGGAATTCCAAATGATGTCTATCTGACCCACAAGTCCTTATGTTTCTTGCAGTCTCATGAAATTTCGGAATTTTACGAGAATATGTCAATAACTTTACTACCAACGATTACAAATTACAAATGCTGCTTGACTGTAGTATTTTTTTAAATCCTTTTCCGAGTATCATTCAGATTCCTCTACAGCCATGCTTGTTTAAATAATGTTTTCCATGTTTAATTGCATTTTGATGAGCAACGTCGATGAGAATTTCACAAATCTATCGTGTTAGGGGTCGTCTGCAAAGAATACCAGGGATACATCCGGCTAAAATTATCTTTTTCCGAGTATCAGTTAGATTTCTCTACAGCCATGCTTGTTTAAATAATGTTTTCCATGTTTACTTGCATTTTAATGAGCAAAGTCGGTGAGAATTTCACAAATCTATCGTGTTACGGGTCGTCAGTAAAGAATACTAGGAATACATCGGGCTAAAATTACACTAAACACGAAATAAAAATTATTAAGGGGAGAGCTGTTGGATTTTTCCTTACCGCACCAAAAAATAAATCAACATATCTCAAACCTACATCATACCACACAGCGAATTCCAGCATACAACCTAAACAGAACTTGCGAAAGGGAACGGAACAAGACAATGTTATTCAATATTCAGCTGACAATCCGAGAGCAGCTCAAGAAACCCAGCGCCCAATGATGAAGCCGTCTAAATCCACGGATTATTATACACTGGTGTGCAAAACTTAAGCAACAGGTGGGTTTTTTGCCACAACTCCACGAGAAATCATCTGAGAGACAAGAAATTCAGAAATGAGGGAGAGTATTATGTACGTAAAGGACAACGTGTCGCCCCGTTGCTGTACAGAGTTGCTGAGCAATGGCGCTTGCTGACTGCTGTCGGCCTCTTTTCGCCTGAAGGACGGTATATCGGTCATCCCCTTTAGTTGTCGTCCACGGGCGGCCACCATCAACCTTTCTAACAGCTGCACCTGTGGTTTGGAACGCTTTCCAAGCGCACGAAACGACACTTTTGCTGATTCCGAACTCTGCAACTACACTGGTGACAGTACGCCCCTCCTCCAGCTTTCCGATCATTCTTCACGTGTGAAGTCGTCCAGGTGATTTCTTCTAGCCATATTTCACGAACTGACTCACTAGCACTTGCAGCGAATATGTTGAATTGCGTCTCCGTCTTTCCTTTTATTCTACTGTTGAGCTGCGCGCGCCGACATCACGTGTTTTGCGTACGCTCACGTCGCCTCTGACGTTTAGTTCCTGATATTTGTATTTGCATACGCATGACGTTTCTACTGACTTACGTGTTCATTGTACTGATCTCCAGACCTCCTTTTCTGCAATTTCATGGCTATCTGCTAAATGTTTACATTGTTGCTTAAGTTTTGCACACCAGTGTACAATCACACAGAGCTCCACCTCCTACCGTTACAAAAGGTAACGTTACGAAAGGTCCGTTACAAAAGGTGGGCGTTTGCCTGTTGCCGACTTCGATATTTGTACTTGTATTTGTATTTGTATTTATATTCCTCAGGAAGAGCATGACACAATGCTAATATCCAAATATTACTCGAAAGAAACACGCCATAAGATTGCTCCTACGAAAACTTTTGACAAAAGCAAAATAGAAAAATCTTTTCTTCGAACGCAAGATCGAAACGCAATCACTCAATCTTCTCATCAAGTAAAATTCCTTGAACTTGTAAAGAATGACTTTACTTCATGTTGACGCCGGGAATCGAACCCAGAACGTTCTACTCCAGGGAGCCGGTTTAACCGGTTAAGGTACATCGACTCTTGTCTGTCGAAGCTTATTTTTAAGTCTTTTGTGGGTGGGCATTACACCCTCCCCCACTTAAAAGAGAGTCATGGTACGGCCTGACTTCCAGTGGTGGACCTAACGGTTGGGTCCTTGGCCACTATTGTGTGTCCCTGTTCGGGCGCCATTTGTAAAGAATGACTTTACTTCATGTCGACGCCGGAAATCGAACCCGGAACGTTCTACTCCGGAGAGCCGCTTTAACCAGTTAAGCTACGTCGACTCTTGTCTATCCAAGCTTATTTTTAAGTCTTTTGTGGGTGGGCATTACAAAACTTATAAGAAATATTGCAACTATTTAACAATAAGAGATAAGGACTCCTTAAGAGAAGTGAGTGTGTGGGATTAGTAGGGATCATTGAGTGAAACTAAGAATAAAACCGAAATTAATGTCAAACTATGAATTCCTCTGAAATGTAGTGGTGAAGAAATGGAATAGACTTTCGGGTAACTAGTTCGGTAGAGATATTTAAATAGTTATTGCAACTTCGATTGTAACATGTAACAACTTGGAACCAAAATGCACTACAACTAACAGCGCCTTGAGCAAACTTGTGCACTGCTGGTCAATTGTGAAGTAAACAATTGTGGTAGAGGAAAGGATACATTTCAGGTCTGTATAAAATGTAAAACTCTGCTTAGTGTTTATCTTGCTTACACTCACATACCGCTTAGATTATATGATTGTAATGGAGGGAGTAAAATGATTGTATGATGAAACCATGTGTACATTAGCCAATAACATTTTACTTCACTTCTCTTTTCCAGAAGAAAAATATTTGAAATCTGGAATCCCGCATAGCTTCCGAACCTAACCTCAACATGTTATTGTTGTTAACATAGAATGAAGATGACACTTCTTTGTGACGGAGGTGTGCCTTGTATTCCATTATTCTTTACAAATAACGATACAAAATATTATGAAGGGAAGATAAGTACAACAGCGACAAGTGGAGCACAGATTTTCCATCAAAACATAACGTCGTTTGGCTGCTCTGGCAGAACATCTGACGGTGATGACCGTACAGAATAATGAAAAACACATTGTCATCGATTCAAGAATAAAACGTAATTAAAACAACGCCGTACACAGCTAAACATAAATAAACTTCTGCTGACCATGAGTTCAGTGGATTGCATAGGATTCAACCAACTATTTCAAAATCGACGACAGAAAACTGTTGGCACGACTGTATTTTCTTAGTTTTCGATGATCACTGAGAAAGTAAATTCGTGTGAACAACTTTCAGTCGTCTGTTTTGCCAAACATGGTTTCTAGGTAATCCACCGAAAATCTGATTAACAGAAGTTGATTTATGTCTGCTTGTGTACAACTCTGTTCTTCACTGTGTTTTATTGTATTTAGCGCAAGGATTGCAAATTCATTCAACGTTACTCAAGGCGCAAGAGGGCGCTGATTCAATTTCTACCTCTAAAGGTGGTTGACCTGATAGTAGAAAGCGTATGATCATCAATACCTCA
>JJRW01S0001544.1:19211-30902 GCA_001188405.1 Loxosceles reclusa
GTCCGAGGGCCAAAACAAAAACGATTGAGAAACGCTGGGCTAGAAGATCCATTACGAGCTATTTCCTGTTAATCTTTCACGTGTTCGAGGAGCAGCTGAAGGAACGTTTACATCCATTACCGATTGCATGCTTCCATTAAGCAACCGCCAAAGAACAAATCATTTTAAAACGGTCTCAGTCATTTTTGTATCGGATAATGGTATTGCTGATCGAAAAACAGCTGCCTGTTGCTTTGTTTTGTGAGTGTTTGACGTCGGGATTCAAAAATGCATTCGAAGTTTTATCCTTTAAAATTTTTGTTCACCAGTTCTCTCGTAGCAATATCTTTCAACTCTGCAAAAAATTCCTGAAACACAAACATTATTTTCTCCTGGTTCATTTTATTGCCCGTAGATCTTGAATAGCAAACAGTTTTGGCAACTTTTCTTCCGAAGTGATTCTGAAAACGTCGGATTAGACGATTTCAGAATCACTTCGATTTCAGGATCGCTTCGTCGTAAATAGACGATTTGTATTTTTTCTCATTCCTTTAGAATTTTTAAAAAAGACCATGATAATGATGTCGGTGAAATATTATATTTTCTGATCCGAAATAACAGCAATATCTTGACGTTAAACTATAAAGTCTTAGTTAAAATTGAAAATATTAAGTGATTTTGAAATTTCTAAAAGCAATTTTTTGTTGCTCCAATGTTTCATCTATGCACTAAGCTGAAGAAGATAGCTCTTTGTGCATATGCATAATATTACATATGCACTATGTACTAATAATTGTCCGGATGCCTGTGAAAAAATATTTGAAACGATTTCTATTATTCTGGTAAACAGAGGCCCATCTTTGGACTTGATTTCAGAAAATACCCTCTTAAGAAGATTTTCAACCAATTTCTGGATTACAACAAGTGGAATGTTTATCCATTCCTCCTGAAAAACCAATGCTAGTTGCTAAATTAGGAAGTGTTCGTCTACACCTCAATCGTCGTCCAATTCGTCCCATAAATTCTCTGTTGGGTTGAGATCATGACTTTCAGTGGGCTACACCAATCGTTTTAGGTCTAAGTCTTCGTACCACTGCGTAACAGCTACACTTCTATAGCACGGTGCATTGCCATACTGGTAAAGACAATCGTGCTATTAGTAGTAGAGCCACATGCAAGCAGGGCGTGATTGTGTAGTATGACACTTAGCCCCGTCATGGTAGTGGGAAAAACAACCAGTGCCCTACACTAACACTCCACCATAGTCGAACTTCACAGTTGTGGTACTCCACAGTTCGGTAGAATACGTTCTTCAGCATGTCTCAGGATCCATACTCAACCATCAGACTGGGAGTGTGTAAATCTTGATTTGTGTCAGGTTCCCCCACAAACTACTTCGAAAATAAGCTGCCCAGATACCTGTTGGCGTAGCTTAATCAGTAAATCGGTCTCTCCGGAGCTGACAGACACGTAGATTCGAATCACGGCGTCGACAAAAGGGCAAGTTTTCTTATGTTCGTCACGACGTAAGATGGTTTTCCATTGGCCGGTCGTCTAACTTTTACACTCTTTGCACCATGCTAATCGAATCCATTAAAATGTTAGTAACAAGATTGCTAACATTTTGGCTAAATCTAATTTTTCAGTTATATTTTCCCCTCACAACGTTATTTACTTTCCCGACATGAAAGACCCTCTTGAACAATCATGGGGCATCTACAGTATCCCCTGTGAATGTGGGTTGTTCTACATTGGACAGACTCGCCGATGCTTCAAATTTCGATTACAAGAACATAAAAGTTACGTCTTGAAACAAGAACTTACCAAGTCTTCCATTGCGACCCACTCTTGGTCGTTTGACCATAAATTTTTGTTTCCTGCTGCTACGATCATTAAAAAAGCCCGATCCTATCTGGATCTTAACATTTTAGAGTTCTTCTCGATCCAAGCCAGAACCGGCCACTTAGTCAACGAGTTTTCCGTAATGTTACAATCTCAGCTTTCGCCGTCACTCGACGCACGCCTGACGACGTGATCTGACATCGGTCTGAAGAGAACAGACGTATGTTCTGTTGAAACTGGTTACCTAGTGTATCTATTGATTGTGCAAATAAACGTGGTTTATTCTTTGTGAAATTTAAAGATTTATCGTATATGCACAAGCATTAGTCTACTAATTGTTATAAAAGCAGATGTCCAAAGTATGTGCTCACAAAATTAATAAGCTGGTGTGTTGCGATATTTTTTAGAAGAAGCAATCTTCTTCAGTAAATCTGGATGACTCTTTAGAAACTCATGAAACTCCAAGGAGGGCATAGTAAAATTTGTTTTATGACAGGTATCGACTTCAGGATTTCAGTTGTTAGTTGGGTTTTCTCAATTGGCCACTTTTTGCTCATTTGTGAAAATGATCGAGAGCGTTGGATCACTGGAGCGTAGGTACTCGGTAAAAGACAGACACATACTGGACAATTTAAGAGTGGTTCAAACAGCCAATATTACTCTTTTTAAATTAGGAAAATATTTCTACCCATCTCTGGTTACTTGGTAAATTATTTGTATTCCACTCAGTCGTTTTTTTTTTTTTTTCATTTGCGCAAATCTGAGAACAAAAGAACTGGTCGTGGAGCACTGTATCAAACTCAGAATCAAAAGTCCGTTAGATAATTATAATTGTGCTAGGTCTGTTTCGACATTCTACGACAGCAGAAATAGCCTCAAGAAAAGTTTACGTGGTCACAAGACAGACAGTACTACTACCAACAGCGTAGTCGTTCTTATAAGGATCGACGAGTGACCGTTATAAGACCGACTAGCGTTGACTTTGTAAAGAAAGTCTAAGTAGCCAATAGCACAATACAAAAATGTTGCAAAAGAAAAACAAAACAGAGCTCGCAGGATAAAATATAAAACTGTACAGAAATCTCATGTGTTCGAAAGAAATCCGGACAATATCATAAAAGCGGAACATTATAGGCCCCTTTTACAGTAAACAGAAATTTAAGTAAAGTTACAAAAAGGAAGCTGCATAAGATATAGGCAGTTTAGCAAGGTAAAAATACAATTCGCAAGCGTCCAATTTTACTCCTGACGAAATCAACTATTTTATCATCTCTAATCCTACGGAAGCCCTGTTTATGTATGTGTATTCCCCCGAGCATAGACATTCTCGTTCCGAATTTTGAAACCGTTGTTGACTATTCCACTCGAGTTCCGTTCACTTACCCCAACCCAACTTATTAACCATTTAAATAAATGCCGGAAAAACATCTCTAAATCTATTAAAAGTGCCATACAAATCACTTGTATTCTTAAATTTGATTCCTCTGTACGATTCCTCGAAGGTGGAAAAACCAAGTAGCAAGTTGGTAACGAATTTATCACCAAACCGATGGTTGCGTCATGGGAAGTGGTTCACCCACAAATGACTTCAAAATAAGCTACTCAGTTACCCCGTCGGCGTAGCTTTACCGGTAAAGCGGTCACTCTAGAGTAGAGAGTTCGAGAACTCGAGAGTTCTTTACAATCTTCCCCACGGTGAGAGACAGGTCAGGGCACAGGCCTGACCTCGAGTAGTGGACCAAACTGCTGAATCCGTGAGTTTGAGCATTAGTTGTAACAAACGCTCTTTAGCGACGCCAAGACTTGAATCTGGATCTTTCTGCTGCGGACAGACTTCTCTACCAATTGAGCTACACCGACAAGTGGACTTTATTGCTTTATTTATAGAAACAAGTATACTGTCATTAAAAAAAAACACAATCTATTGCTTATCGTACTACTTTGCCTGATCGCGCGCGCGAGAGAGTGCAAAGCTCTACGTCACCAGGCGAGATAACGATTCAGGGAAAAAGATAAAAGAAAAAAAATTATAGCGACGAGTAGAACCGTAGGTCTGTGACACTACTTTGTATCGCTTTAATCGAGCGGGCTTCGTCGTGAGCTTGTCTCTTGGTTTCTGGCCGACACTGCATCTACTTTAGTCAACGTTCCCCCCTTTTTTTTTGTTTTGCTTTTTTCCCTCCTCTCATGCAACAACCTTCAGTTTTCAAATCTTTTTCCATATGTCTTCTGCTCTGCATTCTTGGGAGCATGCGCCTTCGAGAAACTTTCTCCTAACAGCTCTGGCTGCGGAAGGTGATGAGGGGGGTGCCATTCCTATTTATATCCATTCAAAGTTGTTATAAAATATGTAAACAACATCTGCATTGTTGTCGTTCGACAATCAGCATTTGAAACAGCGCGCTAGTGAGTAAAGCAGAGATTTATTCAACATCGATAAAGGAGTGATCGCGATAACTAGTCATAGCATCTTGGAAACAACGAAGCTAGTAGCATCTTAGCGTTCCTCAGCAGTCAGTGTCTATGAGAGATGGTACAAATATGGTAAAACATCCGCATCAGCATCACAGAGTGGGCCGGCTACGAGTAGTTGACACCAAAGGCCAACGTAAGCTGCCTTTAAACAATATTCCTAACTGCTCTTATGCAGGTATAGATGTACTCGATGAAAAGTTCTTATCAGCGTCTTGTAATCGCACAATATTTATATATAATTAAAATGGAGACTAGTTTCGGCAATCGACCGTATTTGCCGAAACTAGTCTACATTTTAATTATATATATTGTGCAGTTAAAAGACGCTGATAAGAACTTTTCATCGAGTAAGCTGTCTTGCCTCGGGCAAAGCAACACAAAGACTACAGTGGTACTGTTACAATCGTGGTGATGGTGGTAGTATCTTGTAACACATCGTTCATCAAACACTCCTGAATATGGGGTTGCACAGTCGGCCGTGTTGAATGCCCGTGTTAACAGCTATCTCTATTCACGACTACACTTGAAGTAGGGATCACATTTAGACACTCAGGATTGGTAGATCGTCCGGTGTGAAAAATCACGATTCTTGTTACAATAGATTGACGGTCACGCGCGTATGCGTCGTTTTCCAGCAGTAAGCCGGTGCACGTGGATATATTATTAGTGGGAAACACACAAGCTGGTGGAGAAGCGTGATTATTTGGGCATCTTTTCATGGGAGATATCATTGTGGACTGCAATTTGACAGGTATCGTCCATCTATAAATCATTATGGGCAGGCAGATTTCATTATAGCTATTGTGTTCTCTGATGCAGACTGCTACCATCATCAAAACGCTTCACCATGTCCGTTTTCTTAGGAATGGGCAATGAAATCGAATGGGAATGGCGCATAGTACCTGAAGAAGAGTTGAAAATATTATTTTGGTTATTTGGTTATTTTGGTTTAATTTCCCCGCCCTTGAAAAAACCCTATAGAATATTTGTGATTTGAATTCGAGAAATAGGTTAGTGATGCGTCCAGTTTGTCGTAATTTCCAGGGACTAAAAGATATGCCAGCTACCACAAATGCATCTACCAGCAACTCATACAATCCATGGCTAGTCGGCTAAAGTCTGTATTAAACGCAGGAGATCACTCAGTATCATATTAAGTCACTGGTTATATCGTTTTGGCTGCTCTGTGTACATATAAATAGAAAACGATAGAGAGATTGCATCTTTCCTTATGCATGAAATTCTTTATTTGAGAAATTAAGCGAGACCGGGTTTGTGGTTTGTAACTCAACCTAAATTTTGCCGATTACTAAGATTCAATATTGTTATTTTCAAATAATGTAAGTTCATGCAAATCTAAGCACCACAGGATTACAAATAATTTCTGTGATTTTAATCGAATCACTTAATCCTTGAGATTTTGAGCTTGTACGCCCATCAGAGTAGAACCACCACCGCAAACTGCAAATTTGGAAATGTTAAATCTCTTCCACCCAGGAGTCTCCAAGTGCATCCAAACGCCTTCGTCAGCAAACGATTTTAAGAGCTTCGAAGGTGTTAATAGGCAAAGGCGAATGGCGTCAATTCGCGTCGATCAGCTCATATTTCCGATAATCACCGCAGCAGATAAATCACGCCCCGTTCATCTTTCACGCTAACTGCAAATCGAGTGGGTTAAATAACGGATTGTGGCTCGCAATGGGAATAGAGCAGCTGCGGGCAGAGACAGCGAAAGCATTTCGGCTTCAATTCTACTGAATACGTGATTTCCGCAATGAGAACACACTGGAGACTGCCGCGTTTTATAATCCTTCTCATCTCAATGATTTCTTTCAATGCAATGCGTATATTAACACTGATGTTACACACACATATACATCGGTACAAACACACCATATATATATATGTTACATTCTTCACTCCTCTGATGACTTTACAAACACTAATTTGATCTCATTAAGTTAAATTAACTACTACTCGACTTTTACTATTTTCATCATGTTGCAAGCTCACTAATCAATGAAGGATATTCATATTCGAAAAGTTTACAGTTCTTCATTGACGAAGACTCCTTAGTGTTCCCAACATCTCGTCATCCAGCCCAAAGCACAATGCCGGTTATTATGTTTTTTGAAGGAAATTATCCTATAAATTATCCGTAGAACATAATTGTTCTGCAATCGCGGTAATAAAGGACTTCTATCCCACCTACCACGAGACGCAGATACAAAAGGGGGTTCAATCCATACTTATGCAAAGCACACACTTTAGGAAGAGTCCATCCTGAGTAACACAAAACGCACGCTTTTGGACGATTCTCATCTGTACACTACTTACCGTTACTCGCACGTTTTCGATTACCATATTTGAATCACGGATTCCTGGGTATTCTGTTAGGCGATCATCGTTTTCTCGTACATACATCTGTCGTGATTGCTCCTCCTCGTCTTATCCTGGCCCGTGGTCGTTCTTTGACGAATTTCAACCTTAACGTTAAGCTCCTTCCTGTGTTCGTCTGCGTAATTCCTTGGATGCTCCTTTATTTTCCTAAGCTGCTTCACCTCAGCGTTCTACGTCGGAGGTCCTCCTTACTGTACTTTGAATAAGAGACTCTTCTTCTCTCCGTCTAATAATTTTGTTCTTACTCTTTATCAACATAATTTATTGTTGCTCTTATCAACATAATTTGTTACGTTATCTTTTCACTTTTATCATATCAACTTCCCCAATACTGTCATAACTGCGTTATGACAAATATTATGATAACGAGAATAAAAAAATATGTATTAAAAACTAGGAAGGCTTCAGAGAGGGTAGAAAGCGATAATCGCGTGTGGGGTCAAACTGACCGTCGACCCCCTTGTTACGTGCAGAATGGCGCCTTCGTCCTTCCGTCTTTGGTTACGAGCGACAAAGCTTTTGATCAGCACTCTCGTCATATCTAGTGCAAGTAGTGAAGAAAGCGACCATTTACAAATTGCATTTGTAGAACGTTCATGTGTTCGAATTACACACAAAAAAAGCACGGGACAGTCCATGAAAGCGATCAAACAAAGCGATAAATTCTGATCCCCAGCCAAAGACAAACGACCATAAAATGTTGAAAACTTTCTGCGACTAAATCTTAGGTCACCCCCATGAATCAGACAGTAGTGTCGTGAAAATGTAGGAGGAAATGTTTTTTTATAGATAAGCACCTTATCCGTTTGCTCGGAGAAAATAATAATAATAACAATAAAAAGTGAAAAAAGAGTCCTTCTGTGGGCTCGTTGAACGAAGAAGCTACGTATGACCAGTTCTATTCCGGTGAGGAGTTCAGGACCCTCGAACTGGTGTCCGGTAGTTAGCAGCTTGCAGGCCGAAGTGCCCTGCAACGTCCAGCGTTGAAACTGCGCCAACATAATGTGGAGGAAAATAGGTAAGCCGCTTTTAATCTCCTTCTAATCAGTAGTGTTTAAGAATGTAGTAGGGTATTTTAGTTTCCTGGCCAGTTTTAAGTATTAGGAACATGGCTGTTATTTTTATGAAATGTTATGCGAGTTTCGATTTGCATTATATAGAATTAGTTTAAAATATATATAGTCATAATAAAAAAAAAGTTGATTTTTTTCCCCCAAGAAGTGTGCGTTTGTATATAGGAAGAGATCACGAGCCGGTTAGAAGGCTAATCACACTTCTTCGGCACAGAGAAAACTGTGTTTCATACATGGTTGAGAAGTGACTCGTCTCTCCCACAAAACTACTATACTGGTTTTCGTAAATTACGCAACAAAGTGAAAAACGTGATAACAGTATACAACCGACTTGAATGAAATTTCATGGACGTCTTTATGACATGATACGGAGTGAACAAAACTGAACAGAACAGATAAACGCATGTAAAATTCATACCAAGTTGCAGATGAAATAGGAAAAGTACCTCAGTATGGCGTGTAGTCTCCACGAACACCAATATAAGGCCGACATCGATATTTCATGTTAATAATGATGTTGTCAACCAGCTCCAAGGACAGAACATCTCGTAAAGCAGTCCGGAGGGCCTGGAGGTTTTGCAGAGGAAGATGAATTCCTGAAACCCCTAAAGCGTGCCAGACACGCTTTATGGAGTTCTAATCGAGCGGGCGTGCTGGCCACTTTATATGGGCAATTGTTTGCTCCTTCGAGATACTGCTGAATGAGGCGTGATCTGTGCGGCCTAACATTATCGCCTGTAGAAGGAAATCTGGTCTAGTTGATCCTCCTGCCTAGGGTCGCACAATGGGGTCCAGGATATCGTCTCTATATCGTTGAGCATTTAAAGTTCCCTGCAGCAACACATACAGCTCCGTGCGTCCTTCAAATGATATGCCGCCCTAGACCAGGACACTTCCTCCACAATATGAGTTCCTTTCACGGATATGAGAGGGATGTAAACGAATACCTGACTTTCTACAGGCGTGAGTTCACTTTTGAACTCGTCGAGAGTCACACTGCAGTGAAAATCTGGACTCAACAGTAAAGTGTACTGATATCCACTGATCTTGCTCCCAGTGGACATGAACTCCCCGTGCCCAAGTCAAACGCTTTCTCTTGTGGCGGGCGGTTAGTGTCACACATAATGCTGGTCGTCTAGCATACAGGCCTCCCTCATGTAGCATGTGGCGCTCCATAGAGGCTGATACTATATGTCTTGTTGCTTCAGCAAGCACAAATCTCAGGTGAGTGTATGTACCTGTTCGTCCCATTGAGCACATAGAAGCACATATCGGTCATCTAACGCTGTCGCTCCTGAACTGTGCCTTCCTGTGGCTATCCTGGGATGTACTTTCGTGAAGTTGACTGATTGGTTAGAAATTGCTGCCACAAGCGAATGACCACAGAACAATCCACATTCAGCCTACTGGCAACTCCCTGATGCGTTTAGCCTTGCTTCGGGTCTTCCCATCGCGTGATACCGTGATTGTACCGGTTAATGCTGTCTCGATGTTTTGTTCACGGAATACCTATCTCGAATTCTTGATGCAGACCTTTCCACAGTGACTGACGACTCCCTGCGTACCAGATGCTCTGTTGATGTCTAAGTTGTAAAGAAAAACTTTACTTATGTCGACGCCGGGATTCGAACCAACGGATCTGTCATCTCTAGAGTGATCGCTTTACCGGTTAAGCCACGCCGACAGGGTAACTGAGTAGCTTATTTTAAAGTCATTTGTGGGTTGACATTACATATTCCCCCACTTGAAAGAAAGGTCAAGTTAACGACCTGATCTCGAGTGGTGGATCTAATGTTTGGGTCCTTGGCCACTAGTGTGAGTCGCTAAGTTCGGGCACCATTTGTAAAAAAAACTACTTATGTCGTCGCCGGCATTCGAGCCAATGGATCTGTCATCTCTAGAGTGACCGTTTTACCGGTTAAGCTACGTCGACGAGGTAACTGTGTAGCTCATTTTAAAGTCAATTTTGGGTGGCCATTACAAAGTCAATACCAGCAACATGTATTTCTATGTCAGACGTCTCGCTGCTTCCTGCCCTTCTCCGTAAAATATACGAATCTGGCGAATTTTGAACGACGTTTCGCAAAGTTACAGTGTTTTGTCATTTTCTTGCTTTATTTTTAGAAAACAGTGTACTATCATTACAGAAAAAAAATGCATTGCTTATTGTACTACTTTGCTGATTGAGAGAGAGAGAGAGAAAAAAGAGGAAAGCGCTACGTCACCACGAGATATAACAGTTCAGGGAAAAAATAAAAGAATAAAACGATAACGACGGGTATATAGACCCGTAGGGCTGTGACACTAATTTGTGTGTATGGCTTTAATCGAGCAGGCTTCGTCGTGGGCCAACGTCTCTTGGTCCCTGGCCGACAGTGGAACTACTTTAGCCAATGCTTTTTTTTTCTTGTTTTTTCTTTTCCTTCCATGCAACTTTCTGCAATTTTCAAATCTTCTCCCGTCTTCTGCTCTGTTTTCTTGGGAGCATGCGCCTCCAAGGAACTTTCTCCTAACAGCTGTAGCTATGGAAATTGGGGGGGGGGGGGGGACTGAGTTGCCGGAAGGAACCTGGTCAATGGAAAAAATGAACTAGCTCTTATGCTTAAATACTATTATTATTATTAAAATTAATATAGCTTAATAAAAACTCATTCTGTGACATGCCCAGTGTTTGTTTTCGCTGTAAACAGCGAGGCAGTCTTAGAGAAAATATTGCTGGTGCGTGCACACGTACACGCAAGACATTTATGATGAATTTACACACACAAAAAAAATCTTACAATATGTTGTCCTTTTACAAGTGTAAGAATTTTTTATTATTTTAGTATTAACATACTAATATACTACTAGCTTTTATACTGCGTACTCCTAGGTTCACAGCTACAACATATGATGCAATGATCTCAGAAATTGACATTGTGGAAAGCATTAAAAATTCACATAACAAAAACATTTCTACTAACACATTATAATCACTACTTAACTAAAACCCTAAGTAAATTAACATAACGCTAAAAAACCTTGCATACGTCTCCACGAGAGAATTAGCGTTAGGGGAAGTCACGTTCAAAAGCGGCGAAATGAAAAAGGCAAACTAGTTGCGCAGTAGCAGAGAAAGTTTCATTCGGACAGATAGCGACGCTACTGCTCATTACGAAGAAACGACGCTTGTGTGATGCTTCCTAAGCTCTCTCTTAACAAGGATACTTCAAACTCCTTTGAAAGACGTTATAAGCACGCAAAGTGCCCATTAAAGACGACTTGTTTCCGAAGTTGAGAATACTAAATTGATTGTTTGAACTTCTAAAACAAGACAAGTAATAATTTTGAACTGTTACTTTTATACACGCTGCCAACCGGTATAAAGCTTTTGGAAAAACTAACTGTTTTCTCTTAAAGACAAAGTTCTGTGTGGAGGAAAAAAAATATGTGAACGGCGGATGGGACACGAACCCGCGACCTTGGGTTTCAACGGAACTCGTGCGCTCTCCATCTGCGCCGAGCCTTCCGACTCCCAAACCGTCACATAATCAACCCCAACACAGAACTTAGGCGTTTTAAAACACAAAGGAAATTGTATTACATCTGCAGCGGAAATAACTAACTGTTACTTTTATACACGCTGCGAACCGGCATAAAGCCTTTGGAATACCAACTGTTTTCGCTCAAAAACAAAGTTCTGTGTCGAGAAGAAAATATGTGAACGGCGGCTGGGACTCGAACTCGCGACCTCGAGTTTCAACGCAACTCGTGCACTTTCCTTCACAGGGTGTATAAAAGCAACAGTTAGTTATTTCCGCTGCAGAGGTAATACAATTTCCTTTGTGTTTAATAATTTTGGCTAAGCAAGTCTAAACTGTTTGTAAATTTTAGAAATTTGATAGTTTCAAAAAAAAAGAAACTTAAAAATGCTTTTAAAAAC
>JJRW01S0001546.1:30708-46571 GCA_001188405.1 Loxosceles reclusa
TTGGCAGAAATCTTATATCCGTGATAATCTAATTCAGCTGAGAAGAAATTGCGTTTCTGGAAACTGAGTGTTAGACCAGCATTTGAAATAAATTCTAACACCAACGACTATCTCTAACATGGTCATCGGATGCTTCACTAAAGATAATGATATAGTCCCAATAAACCAGAGAACACTTTCTCAAGAAAGATTGTAAAGCAATATCTATAAGTTGTTTGAAATATCGAAACTGCTGATGAAATTCCATATGGAAGACGACAAAACTCGAAAGATCATATATCAATCACATGCAAAATTAGTTTTGGGCATGTCTTTCTCCATTACAGGAACCTGGTGGTACCCAAACTTCAAGTCCAATGTCGAGAAAAATTTCGTTGAATTTAAATGCCTTGAAATATACGTAATTTTCAGTAACGGATACTGAGGTGGGCGAATAGACTTGTTTAATTTGCTGTAGTTTATTGCCATTCGCCAGTTTCCTGTCTTCTTTGGAACTAACACGACTGGAGAAGTCCAAGGACTCTGAGATGGACGTTGATACCCAATATTAAGCGTTCATTGACCTGTCGCTCTATTTCAGCTCGTTTAAAATCATTCACCGGATAAGGTCGAGACGTTATTGAAGGGGCATCACCAGTATCAATGGGTACAGACATGACATTTGTGCAACCGGGTTTTCCGGTAAATAAATGTTTGAAGTCATTTAGTAACGCATTAAACACTTGTACTTCATGTCCAGGCATATGTGCCAATTCTACATGCACGTCAGGTAATTCCTTTAACTCTGGTACATCAACATTTTGTCCGCAAATCCATTTTGACCTTACATTTTGCAATAAAGTCAATAATCAATAAAACAGGCACTAGTAAATTATCTGCAACTAAAAATTCAAAACTTTCACAAAATTGCTTCAATTGAACCTTCAGTCTTACAAGACCAATTATGTTACATGCAGTACCTGCTGCTGCCGATATACAATAAACTACTTCACTACAAACAACGGCATAAGATAGATAGTATTTATAATAAAATGCAGTGAAGTAAATACTCTTATCAGTTGTCAAAAACTGCCTGGACATAATGCCATTAAGTAAGATTCCAATTTTTGATAAATCAGTTGTCGTCACTTGAATCATCAAATTTACGTGTTTTGCGGCATTTTTACTATGTGCGGGACTCAATTGAGTCACATCCAATTGAGTCACGATCAAAAAATGTACACGATATGCTACAATTACAGCTGCATGAAATCTGGGGAAAAGATGCAGCTAAGATATCCGCTATAGTACGCATTTCGGATACTGTTCCCCATCCGTGTACAAACAGAAAATAGGTATGACGCGGAACTGCCACCGACTAGCCGGTTCTTATCCCAAACAATCTTCGAACTAGTGGAAGACGTGATGCCTTTACCATGATTCCCTTTCACAGCGACAGCAGATCCAAAGGGCAATCGCTGGAAACGTGCCATATTGCCCGGAGTCGGATATCGTTGAAAAGGTCCCACGCTTTCTTTTGCTCTTTACGAGTTACCACTAAGGTTTCGGCGATTTCGGTAGATGTATCGATGTGCGCCATATGAATTACTGTTGGTTAAAAAATAAGCGACGTGACGCTTCCCACTGCTTCATCAATAGACATACTTTGAATCATGGATTCTGTTAAGAGAGTTGAGAACTGCTACCAGTTGGCGCTGTCAATCTTCCACCTTGGGCACGCAGGTATACTCTGTAAAGAAACCCTTTTGCCAACGCCCCGATTTGAACCTACGGATCTGCCATCTCTACAGTGACTGCTTTACCGGTTAAGCTACGCCGACAGGTAACTAAGCAACTTATAATCGAAATCTTTTGTGGGGGGACATTAGAACTCACGGTTCAGGAGTCAGGAGGAGAGTCTGGAGTGTGTCAACATGATGGGAAATAGTTGCTCCCAAAAGGGTCAGGAAGAACTGACCACGATCAAAATTAAAATTAAGACGGAGTGCAGAAAGATAGATCCAAAGCAATAAAGGAACAAGTTTGAGCATGAAAATAAGCATTAGCAATACTGTTCAGCAGTGACAGGTCGAGGTTCGTGAGTAATATGCTATGTCAGAAAATGGCAAATACTCTCCAGATGACAGATATACCGAACACACTGTGAGCGCTTGTCCAATGCAGACACATATGCATCATCCTCCAATGGCGTCTGAAGACGCAGCACACTGGAGAGAAAGTGGTGAGAAACGAGAAATGCAAGGCCATCACTAGTCTCGGACGACATATGGTCAGCACGGTAAATGCCACACTGTCTGATCTGAATCTGACCACGGGGACGAAAAAATGTTTTCTGTAAAGCTACACAAGAGGGAGAATGAGAATCGAGCAACTGTTTTGAGATCATCCAAACTAGCACGCAGACCACAACACAGTTCCACTTTATGATTATAGGATAGTGATTATAGGAGGCGGCGGCTTAAATACCGTAGTCTCCCATTTAGATGTACATTTCTTCCCAGAATCGGAAGGAGGGGGCAAATATCCATACTTTCCTCGTCTTCAAGTGCAGGCAATTAACTGTAGAATTAGAGAGAAAGAGTGATAACACCACGTATAAAGGCGCCTTGTTCTGTTCCTTTTTGAAATTCCTCCGATCCTTTAGGCTTAAAGCGAGCTTTCTCAGAATAATTGTTTGGTGGCGCAGATGCATGCGCTGCATGTGAAGCTGTCGAGCGAGGTTGTGTCCATGTTGAACATTTAAAAGGAGGTAGACCATGTGCAAAATCAGGTAGTTTGCAAGAAAGAAGAAAGTTGATGTCAGTTTGAACCTTAGTGGAACGTAAACTGCGAGTGACAGTCGCATCAGAACCACGGGGTGGTAAAGGCGGCACAGGTTATTTTGCTTTCGCATAGGAGAATCGCTGTGTTACTTTTACTTGGTCGATTGACTTCCCTCCTTCCTTTTCGGGCACGCTCACGTATAATCAGGATGCTCGCCCTGACAATTCGCACAGCGAGGTAAAGAGGAACAAATATCAGTTTCATCGGAACAATCACAACGGTCACAGGTAGGAGATCCATGACAAGACACCTCCTGCTTATGTCCAGTTCGTTGGCATTTGAAACAACCGAGTGGGTTTAGTATACAGGATATCTCAAAATCACAAAT
The DNA here is from genome assembly GCA_001188405.1 of Loxosceles reclusa. Lineage (NCBI taxonomy): Eukaryota > Metazoa > Arthropoda > Arachnida > Araneae > Sicariidae > Loxosceles > Loxosceles reclusa. The sequence continues at coordinate 33,860 of JJRW01S0001546.1, forward strand.
GCAATCTTTGATTGGAGGTAGAGAACATTGATATGAATCGTATTCGAATAGGAAATCGTGACCTGAACCGGATTGGTAACGCTGTACGGCGTACCTTCGGAGATCCACGAATTGAACGTGGTGGATTCGTCGCATGGCCCCCACGTTTACCTGATTTACCTAGTATCTATTTTTTTTCTGTGGGACCTTCGAGCGAGGCCACGGTGTACGAAACATTTGTTGCTTATGACATGGACGTCATAACAGGAATCGCCATCGCTCTACAATATCCGCGTATGTTTGAAAATGTTCAGCAATACACACAGAGTCATTGTAAGATATGCATCACTGCGAATTGGTCGAAACTTTGAACGCCTCTTGTGAAACTGCATTCTGTGTCTACCAGTTGTTCTACATTTAAGTTTCGCCTAATAAAGCACTTTACACTGCTTTCTGTATTATGTTCTTGCTGTGCCTTTGTGTCTCTTTATCGATTGCGGGTGCCGTTTCAGGTCATGCTTTCCTGAGTGAATATGGTTCATATCGATGTTCTTTACCTCCCCTCCAGTTTGTACGTAGAATTTTGAGATACACTGTATTAAGGTGCACTGAGCGTACCAGATTGTCGGTCTTTACATCCGTTGGGAGAACAGTCGTATCAAAGGTCAAATTGATGCGCTTCGTTTCTAGTAACTTCCAGTCTTTCCGGTTGAAAATACATCGCACAGCTTACACTCTCTGTTCCGAAGTTCAGCCAAAAGTTCCTCAGTGACAGAGAAAAGATCTATTTCGAAAATGACCCCTCCATAAGTATTTAATGAACTATGAGGAGAAACAGTTATGGAGATGTTTGCAAGAGACGAGCCCTACAAACGTTGAGACTTTTCGGGAGAAGCAGTTTCCACCAGCAAGTAACCTGATCGCGGTTTCTTGATGGATTTGGATATGCCGACAAGAGTATACAATCCTTTGGAAACAATAAACGGAAAGCTGGCCAAACGCTGTGTCAGGGGAACGGAGGAAAAGGTAGAAAGGTGTTTGCTGCGAGGTCAGAATTTGAGGATGATGGAACTGGTGCAGAATATTCGTTTTGAACCCTCTTTCAGGACCCACTTTCATCACTTTGCGAAGAAGTGTTCGTAGCGAAAGCTAGAAATTTCGGCAGCTGACGGCCTCGCCAACCATGCAGACCAACAAGGGGGCGTACAACAACGCCAGAGATAGTCCCTCACTGGTGTTATATCCTCACAAACGGGAAGATTAATCCCACCGACTCGAAGCAAGCAGCCGTCCAGACGATTGCCTCATTAGGAGCCACAACTGAAAGCTCCCGTATAACATGAAGCCGGTGCTAAAGCAGTGAATTGGGCAACTGCTAGAATTCACTTTTCGAGTAACACGGGTCGCCGTACACGGAAAACCACGTAAAGTGGAGCAATAACACCCTCCCCTTCACCATGCAGACTATAACTACGTAGAGTGCTAAGCCTTGGAATAACACTAAAAACAGAGCCAAAAGCGATAGAGAGAGGAAAGAAGAGAAAAAGTGGAAAATTGGACAGTGGTATCGTCGCAATGAAAAGGAAGAATACGACTCCGCTCCCTACTTGCAAGTGGGGGTCAACAACGCAGAACACTTATATAAAAACTCCTTTAATGAGAGAGAAAGGACAATAGTCACCATATCACACAACGAATTTCGAACACTGACCGAAAAGAGGCGGGATGACATAAAAACATGCTCTTCGTTTATAGAGTTGCAAATATTTCACCACGTATCACTTGCGTTACAACAGAAGAATCGAAATCACTCTCAGAGCTGCACCTCGTAACTAATTTACAGCTCGTAGCCTCGTACACTAATTTGGCCGAAACAATTTGTGTGTGTGGAAGGCCGAGATCTTCTGTTGAATGATGATGATGATGATGATGATGGGTGTTTTATAGCTGAAGGATCTATTAAGACCATACTGTGCCAGACACTGGATGAACATGAATAAGCTGAAGACAAACACACACACCCATGCCAAACGGGACTCGGACCCGGGCTCCTCAGCACAGTATCTATTGGATGGGGTAGCAGTATCTGAAATGCAATGGGACCGAGAAGAGTTTTTACAGTGCACCGAAGTGGTAAACGTATTACCAGATTTTCAGACCAATACATGCAAAAGTGGGAAATAATTATTGTTCTCAAGGACGGTAGTGGAGGTCGATTAAATTCAAGCTGTCGCAGAGTTGGCGTAGTTCGTTTGGTGTGCCATCGTGAAGCACGAAAATGCCGTACACGTAGCGAACCCGGAAGATAAATTTTGTGTTGAGAAAAAGTTTGCATTCAAAATACTGCATGAGCAGTCTTCGAGAAAAGGAGATAAAGATCAACTCATACTTAAACCTTTCTTTTTTCCCTCCTTTTTTGCCTCTTAAGAAGAATCTGTTCTCGAAGAAGAAAGCAGATTATTTTATGCAGTGTTCTGTCAGGATCACCAATATTCTATTTCAGGCTGAGAGAAATCTAGTCTCCTGTTAAAACAGTTCAAGGCATCCGAAATTGGAAATTTGTAAGTAAGGATTTTGCATCAAACGACGCTTTAGTGACTTGATTCTGGCTACAAAAATTAGCAAAGACAAAATCAAAGCAGATCTTGACTGTGTATATGTGCGTTGCTTGCCAGTAGTGGGGAATTTTCTTAACAAGAAACTTGGCCACACAGAGGGAAATGTACTAATGTTGGACACAATAGACGGAATGGAGACGTTCAGAGTTTTGTTCAGAGTTCTGTTGTGCATGTACCTCTTGGGAAAGGATTCACTCCTCAGCATGTTTCGATCAGTGCTACATAAAATGCAGCTCCCTCTGCGTTCAGTATGTGCGAATATTTCTTGCGCGTTGTGTCATTTACCTATCTCTTCGCAAATGCTTCAGGAAAATCGTACGACTGATGTGGTCGTCAGTGTTTTTTGGCTCCTTTTAAGAGTCTCAATGTGCATCTCTTGTTCCTTTGACATTTCTCGTTCCGTTATGTCCGTGTATAATCTCTGTAATATTTGTATTTATTCGTTCTTTAACAAATAGAAATGCTTAAAATAAATTCACGTAAAAACAAAAAAAATGTGTATGAGATTATTCCTAACAGAATAATGCGCTAAACACTGTAAAGAAAAACTTTACTTTTTTTTTGTCGACGCCGTGATTCGAACCAACGATCTGCCATCCCTAGAACTCCAGAGCGGCCGCTTTAACCAATTAAGCTACGCCGACGGAGTATTTTTGTCGCTTATTTTGAAGTCATTTGTGGGTGGACATTACAACACTCATTAAATCATTTTCTTTATACACATATTCATACAAATTGCTCTTCCAAGCTGTAGAAAACAACAATCAGCATGACAAAATACCGTCACAAGTACTTGCAAGCTACAGGGAAGGAGGTCTGAGTTGAAATATTCTGAAATATTTCATACCTGTAGTTGATCTGGATTATGACCCAAGGTTGGTTGGTTGGTTATTTGAGGTTTAATGGCACAAGGGCCAGTAAAGGCCATGCTGTGCCAAACACAAGGTGATTACGGAACACAATATGGCTAGGGCACCTCCGGGACGCCACGTCACTCCACATATCCACCAAAAAGCGAGCCCCCGAGAGGTATGACCCTAGGAGATAATTTAATTAAAATTACTGCGATGTAAAATACAAGTCTGTACAAGAATCTCTGTTACCTCTACAGAAAAAACAGCCACAAATTAATATATGTAAATCGTACAGGATATTTCAAAGCTTGAAGTACAAACTTTGATGGGAGGTAGAGAACATCAACATGTGAACCATATTCACATAGGAAAGGATGACCTAGAACGCCACCCGCACGCGAGAAAGAGACACAAAGACACAGCAAGAACAAAATATAGAAAGCAGTGTAAAGCACTTCATTAGGCGAAACTTAAACAGCTCAACAACTGGTAGACACAGAATACGGTTTCACATGGTGGTGTTCAAAGTTTATACCATTCGCAGTGATGCATGCCTAACACCTAAACTGTATGGATTACAGGATATTTTCAAAAATACCTGAAGTTTCACGAATATTAGCAGCGGCGATAGCAATTCTTACTACAAAGTCCATTGTCACAAACAACGGACATTTTGTACACCATGGCCTTGAAAGTCCCCACATAAAAAAGAAATCGATACTAGATAAATCAGGTGAACGTGAGGGGCCATGCGACGGGTCCACCATTCCCAATACATCGACCCCCAAAGGTCCGGTCCAAATATTCACGTACAGAAATGGCGTAATTGGTTGGAGCCTTGTCGTGTCGGAACCACAACTGGCGACACACAATCATGGAAACATTGTGCCGTAAACCCAACAGAACCCGCTCCAAAAAAGACATACGTCCGAGCGTCCAGTCGAGGTGGTTAAGAGGTATTGGCTGACTAAACACAGTTCATCCATGATACCCGCCCTCACATTAATAACAAAGCTCTTTTGTGCAGCACATATCGCGTAGCGTATTGGTTCTTCTAGGCCCACATGTGTGCATTATGAAGCTTCAAAACCCTTCATGGGAAAGGGAAGCTTCATCCGCGAACAGCACATAGCTTGGGAATTCCACTTTGATCGACCGCACTTTGTTGCAGAAACCACTGCGCAAATGCCACACGTTGCAGATAATCTTCCGTCTGGAATATCAGGACGTGTTGTGTATGAAATGGATGTAAGGCCCCGGCGTGTTCAACACGCAATACGCTGGCTCGAGAACCTCCCGTTGCAGCGGCAACCGCACGTATACTTATGCTTGAATTTTACTGTTCACAGCATGCAACAAATCCTCTTCCATGACGAAAAGTTTAAGTCGATTGGGGGGTGGCTTCCAGTTGATCATGATCTATCCTAATCCTGACAGATTCATATTCACGCAGGTTCCGATGCAAATGCACAAACATTTAGTGATGGTGGTACACGTTTGATCGGCTACCTTTCTCGATACATTCTTACAGTGGCTCGTCCACTTGCGTCAGATAACCCGGCGTTCGTAAAACGATGTATGTTCTCCGTACGACGTCTTAAAATTGCATGAGGAAGCCCCAGGTACCGACGTGGAGCGCTGTTTAACCTATCCGTTTCAGGTTTTCCTATGTGAATATGATTCATATCAATGTTCTCTGCCTTCCATTAAAAATTTGTACATGGAGTTTTGAGACACCTGCGTAAACAATAGCATCGTTAGCAATTTTTTTCCACAGACATCTTTAATTTCTCAACACCCTCGTCCTAGGTATCTTCATTACCACTTGAGCCACAGTTTTTGTTTTCGCGAGTACATTTTTTTGTGCCATATTCAATACTAATTAGCTATTTTTTTTATTCGGTTGCCATTTTAGATTGCAAAAAATAACCACCAATAACTGCATGCAGAATTTATATACTGTTCTGGGACAGTGAATCTCTTGTTCTACATATGTCTCAATGTTTTGTAGGTTCTCAGAGGCTCATTATGGACTTCGCTTCCCGATCGATGATCGTCACAGGTAGGTGGGATGACGACCATCCTTCACTCGGCAACTTTTCTAAGATGTGTTTCGTGAAAACTTTCATCCTATTAATTCCTAATAATATATATCGTTTTTGCCGATTTATTACCTAATTATATTTTTAAACTAGTCACTGAAAAAGTTTTGTTTCTAAATTATGAACTGTGTGTGAAATATTTCTTATTTGCGTATGATTTAATTACGTGTTTTCGCATATCATTTAATAATTTATTACATCACAACCGTAAACTAAAGTGTTTCCATCTTCACAGGAAGGTGAAAGTCTGATGGGCATGTTTGCTATACAGTGGTGTGCCGTGATTTTTCATTTGATGGCACCTTATAGCAAAGACATCCCTCTTTTCAAACTTAGCATGTAACTACTATTAGTAACTGAAACCTTTAGAAAAACTTGTGCTATATATCTATCTAATCCATTTATCTAATCTTGTTTATATCTATCCAATCCTATCTATCTATCTCTATATGTCTAATCTAGAGTATTTGCTCACAAAAAAAATCCGTTTTCCTCGCGTCACGTAAATTTGAAAAAGATTGAAAAAAGAAATATTACTTACCTCTTGGCTGTCAATACCTCTTCAAAAAGGCAAATTTACAAGATATTCCTCAAAAGCAGAAATAACCCGAAGTATTCAGTAAGGTTTCATTCAATAAACACCTCGTATAAATGAGCTTTATAAAGATGGTAAAAATATTGTTTTGTTCAATCTGTTGTCAGTTTTCAATCATTGTTGAAGGAGACATTAAAAACCATCAATTGTCGAAAGTAGCAAAAATGAAAAGATTAAACGTTATTTTGATAATATTGTTGATATTTTCTAACAAAAAATTTGGACAAAATGCCCAGTGAATTATCAAAACAGATGACACGAGCTCAAATACGAAATTCTATTTTTAAACGAGCCATTTGCATAGCTTGCGTTGAATCAAATTGAATCAAGGCAAAGTTAGCTTCATCGTGAAAATGCTGCATCCAAAAGGAAGTCTACTAGTTGGAGGTTGTTGCTGAAGAACACAAGAACGTGTGCTGAATATACAGGGTGATCTCGAATTCATGGTACAAATATGAAGGGTTGGTACAGGACACTGTAACAATCATTTATTGTAGAGGAATGTATGGGAGCAAATGACGCGGTGAGGCGCAAACACAGGAACTACATGAAAGGAAAGAAAAAGTGTTTCCTGACAGTGTATTTGACAAGTGCAATGTTTACAATTACTGTTCAAAATTGCGTCCATCAACAGTGATACATGCTTGACAGCGTCGACGTTGCGATTGGCTTACACATTCGAAGATTCCAGATATTTCACGCAGACTTGCAGCAGCTACGGATATTCGAGCAACGAGGTCCTCATCTGACTCAAGTGGAGTTGCATAAACAAGTCTCTTCAGATTTTCCCATAAAAAGTAATCGAAGCTCGATAAATCGGAAGATCGGGGTGGCCAAGGGTCTGGTCCACCACGCCCAATTCATCGCTCCCCAAAAGTGGCATTCAGATATAATGGCGCACATAAATGCTATAAATGGGGATTGGCACATCTTTCAGCAGTTCTGGTAAAACCCGTTTCAGAAAATAAGATAACATTGGCTATTGAGTCGTTTAGGTAGTAGGTATGGGTCAATCAAAATCTCGTTGACAATACCTGCCCACACATTCACTGAGAATCGAAATTTTGCGCATTAAATACACTCTCGCATGTAAACTTTGCCTCATCTGTAAATAGCACATGAAGTGTGAACCCACTGGCAGAAATTCAGGCGGTCTTGCGGATTCAAAGCTTGTACTCGCTACAGATGGTACTGGTGTAAGCAATTTTCGTTTAACACTCTCCAAACGGTCCAAACACCTACGTTATGTGCAACAGCTCTTGTACTTGACTCGGGTCTATCAGCTACAATGTTCAAGATGCTTTCTTCAAAGCTTGGACTGCGTACACCTTTTCGTCGACCAGCTTTGTGTTTGGTGACGACTTCCCTTCCTTCGCTCCTTAGACAACTGACTTTTTCCCCTTGTATAGCGTTTGTGCATGGGGTGCACTGGATAGCGTTTGTGAAAATATGTCGAATAATTTTATTTACTTACACCATGTTTAATTGCATTAGATGCGTTTCGTCTGTGACAAAAGGGCATGCAGATTCTATTTTCCGTTGAGAAGTCCGGTGTGTCCATTTTCATCCGCTCAACGAAGCACCAGTTCAAACATTCGTTGAGAAATTCAATGAGAATTGCATAACAAAGAATAAAAGAATTATTTTGCAAAGCTAGTACTGAGTTCAAAGTACGTAAGCAGTAAAACCCATGGTGCCAAAGATCTATAATGGCAAAATTACGCCAATTAATCAATAACTCACCAGGTCTGTTGTTTCAGTTATCAGTTGTTTACGCTCCCGATTAACGCAAGTACATTGTACGTATTCACAAAAGAACGCTTGACGAACAGAGGAACTCTCGCGTTCAAGGTCTAAAACTCTCTTCGTGTTTCCCCTCGGAGATCTTCATGTTGTGGGCCTCCCTACTGTCTTTATTAAAACCTTTCTGGCAGGTCGTATCTTTTTCTCCCTTGTTAGCACGACCTTTTCTAGCCTTTATGCTCCAGAAAGAAGGACGCGATTTTAAGTGTCAATTTATTCCCCATTAAATTAAACAGCATCTTCTTATAACTTCCCTTAATGAATTCAGTATTCGCTGTACGTTGACAATTTGCAGATCATCCCCAGTTCTGTGAACATGCGACTTTGGGAGCGTCGATTACAGCTGTCATTAAACTGGCTGCTTTGTTGGACGGTTGGTCGAAGTTGAATGGCACAAGAGCCTGTAAAAGTCCAAACTGTGCCAAACAAAAGAAATTAAACAGAACAAATGTTTAAAAGTTAGTCGACACCAACGCAGTCAGAAACATTAAAATAGCAACGTTAATTAAAATACGTTAAAAACAGAATGAAAACAAAACATTATATCGCATGATACAAATGAGTAGAAAACATAAAGCGCATCAAAAGGTTAAAATCGCATGATGTGCCTAAAATATCAGAAATATTCGAAACATGAGATTTAAATATTGTGAGAGGAAGTTGTTGAAAAGCTGAACAATCAACAAAAATGTGACGAATGGTGAGAGCTGAATGGCAATGAGGGCATGAAAGTGTATCCTGGCTCCGCAGGTTAAACCCATTAGCAAACCGGGTATATCGATGCTGGTGGCATGTCAGTATCGCTTCTTCCCTGCGTGAACATTTACACGGCCAGACACCCCAAACAGGCTTAACTGCATGCAACTTATCACACACCTAGCCGACCCGAAAACGCTGCCAAATATTGCAAAGACGGACACAGATAACGCGCTTCCAGTCGGTGTGAATGAACTGCCATCTACAGCCAGCCTCCGGATGATGGTGATGCTTGGTGTTTTATGGTTCAAGGACCTTTCAAGATCAAACTGTGCCAAACACGAGATGAACATGAACAAGGTGAAGACAAACACACACCCATGCCAATCGGAACTCGAACCCGGGCTCCACAGCACCGGCACCGGCCCGTCACCGGTACCACTGCGCCACTGGAGTGGCACCAGTCTCCGGAAGAAGCATACTTCGAGGCACCGTCTGCTGCCTCGTTATCAGAAATTCCATTGTGGCCAAGAATTTAGTAAAATCGGATATTGAGCCCATATAGAACCAAATTTGTCAAAGTGATAAGTATGCCGGACAGTAGAGGATGTGTTGTCGACCGCAAGAGAGCAATACCTTGAAAAAGCACTCAGCGAATTGAAATTGATAACAGAGCGGTCAAGGGAAGAAAGTTGAATGCGCTCAATGCAAGAGAGATGGAATGCAGCTTAGAAGTGAAAATTGACGTCTGATCAGTAAGCGTCATGTCGCTTGAGATCACTGTAGAACCAACGTGCCCATTTGATTTCGACCCATCAGTGAATAGGGGATTATGACCAGGAAATGTTGTGTACGATGCTTCAGGAATCGCTGGACATACTGAGCGTTAGATGTGTCACAATTCTGATACCTGCAACGATCGAGACACACGACAGGTTAAATACGCTCTCAAGGTTACACTGACACACGTGCATATGCACGTGAATCTCATGAATGGCCATTTTATGTTTTATATTTGACATTCGTATGTAATCTCTATTGCATGAGCTCGGAGTTCATTTTGTTTATACTGCGCAGAGTGCTATTACATTTGCGCCAGCTAGGGTGAGAGTTCAGCCCAGTAGTACGTTTCGATCTTTCTACTTTTCTTCGATCTATTCGATCGTACGTTTCGATCGATTCTACTTTTCTTTTAATCATTCTATTTTTCTTGGGTATTCTAACTTTACTAGAATGATTTGCAATCCTTGTGGAAATACAGTTGAACACAGTTCCAAAACAACGCTATTGCACAAGTAAAAGCATATTCAAGTAAGTGTGTCACGAGTGTAAGATACTTTGCAATGCCTATTAGACGTTACTAGAATGATTTCTAAGTATGCAAGTATAGCCGTGTTAACATCTTTCAGTCGTCGTTTTGAAAAAGGTTGATCCTAGATAATCCCCCAAAACCATGGTCAACATGTCTTAATATACCTTTACTTGTGCAATAACGTTGTCTTGGAAGTGTTGTTTAACTCTATTCTAACTTTATTTCTGTTAGTTCCTCATGCGCTTCACACAGAATTGCCTCCTCAGGTTTAGGGACATAAATGAAACTTTAAACAACTAACCTACCTCTTCCTATTCTAGCGTTCACAGCCACCTAGCGTGTTTCTAGAAGCACCACCAAAAATTGATAAAAAGAACACATTATCAAAAACAATCGAGAACAATCTTGAAATTGGAAACAATAACAGCTCTATGGAAGTCATGAAAAGACACACTATCTACTGAAAGCACATTAGGGCTTCTACCTCTAGACTGTAAAAAAAAAAACAACTTATAAATTATGGTCAGGTCATACCTGTTTAATATCGTTGTAAACAATTCACAGAAAGGGAAAACTAATTAATTGAATAGATAATATATGTTATATACTTTACGGTAAGATGAAATGGACATAGGCAACCACGATAAATATACACTGCTGGGGGTTCGGAGAAATTGCAACGCCAAGAAAGACATGAATTGCAACAGTTCTTTGGTGAGGATATATATGTTACGGGCAATGTGATTAATTGGGCATTATTCATAATGCCCGGGCAATGTAATTTATTGGATTTGATAAATTTGATAAATTTGAATTACTTTACGATAATATCTCACATTGACCGGTCATTATAAATACCGCTATTATTTCTTTGGGCACTTTGATTAATTGACAGCAATGGGACAACTACGTGCGTGTGATGTGATTCTGGCTGGCCAATCAGCATTCATTTTCAGTACCGGACTCGTAGGGATGGTAGGGGGTAAGGGTGCGAGGGTGGTAGTTTAGGGATTTTTAAAGTAATTAAAAGGTGGAAGAAAAAGAAGTGATTTCAGAAGGTCTTTCTTGTCGAATGATTAAACCGGACTCGTAGGGATGGTAGGGGGTAAGGGTGCGAGGGTGGTAGTTTAGGGATTTTTAAAGTAATTAAAAGGTGGAAGAAAAAGAAGTGATTTCAGAAGGTCTTTCTTGTCGAATGATTAAACCGGACTCGTAGGGATGGTAGGGGGTAAGGGTGCGAGGGTGGTAGTTTAGGGATTTTTAAAGTAATTAAAAGATGGAAGGAAAAAGAAGTGATTTTAGAAGGTCTTTCTTGTTGAAACTTGTCGAAAAAAATGATTTTTAAATTGCCCACTTGACTTTTAGCATTATACATAATGACCGGGCAATGTAATATTTGCAACATAATTTATCATTTTGTCATATCCTTTTGGGCACTTTTTAAATTGCCCGGACGTTATAAATAATGCCCAATTAATTACATTGCCCGGGCATTATGAATAATGCCCAATTAATCACATTGCCCGGGCATTATGAATAATGCCCAATTAATCACATTGCCCGTAACATATATATATTGAAGTGCCAAAACTCATGGGATAGTAATATGCAAATATCCAGGTGGCGGTAGCATCGCGTAAAAGATGCATAAATGGGCCGTGCTTTGTCAGTTCTTTCATTTCGACGATACTGAGTCCTGTGAACGTTTTCTGACGTGATTATGGCTACACGACGAGGATTTAACGATTTTGAACGCGGAATGCTAGTTGGAGCTAGAAGCATGGAATATTCCATTTCTGATATTGTTTGGTAACTCAACATTCCTCGATCCACAGTGTCAAGAGAGTGCCAAGAGTACCTAATTTCAGGCATTACCTCTCACCATGAACAACGCAGTGACCGACCGTGTGTTCTTAATGACCGCAAACAGCGACGTCTGAGTAGAGTAGTTCGTGCTAACAGACAAGCGATACTGCGTCAAGTAATAGCAACAATGAATGAGTCACGTGCTAGGCAAGTGTCCATGAGATCAATGCAGAGACATTTGGTGATGACCGGATATGGCAGCAGAAGACCTACTCAAATGCATTTACTAAATGCAGCTGCACCTAACTTGAGTTCGTGAACATACCACTTGAATGGTAGATGACTGGGAAAACGTAGCTCGATCAGATGAGTCACCGTTCTAGTTGGAACGATCTGATGGTGAGGTTCGGGTGTGGCGCAGAACTCTCAACACCAAGGACCCAAATTATCTACAAGGTACTGTGCAAGTTGGTGGAGGATCCATAATGGTGTGGGGAGTTTCTTCATGGCATAGACTGGGTCCCCTCATCAAACTGAACCATACACTGACTGGAACGTTATGTTCAGCTACGTGGAGACCATTTGCAGCCATTTAAGGACTTCATGTACCCAAACAATGATGGGGTTTTCCAGTATGACAATGCACCATGTCACCGGGCGAAACTCGGTCGCGATTGGTTTGACGAACATTCTGGAAAATTCCAGCGGATGTTGTGACCCACTAAATTCCCAGGCATGAAACCCAATAGAACATATTTGGGATATGACCGAAAGATTCGTTCATGCCCTTGCAACACTTCCGCGATTATGAACAGCTGTACACACAACATGGCTGACTATTTCTTCCTGGGACATCCGACGACTAGTCGACTCAATACCACTTCGAGCTGCTACACTTCCTCGGTCTAAAGACGGTTCGACACGATATTTGGGGTATCCCATGACTT
>JJRW01S0001548.1:131200-141444 GCA_001188405.1 Loxosceles reclusa
AAACATACATAAAATTTCAGTAGAAGTTATAGAGAGAGAAGGAAAATCCAGTGTTAATTTTTAAAATAAAATACTAATTGTCAGGTGCCGGCCAGACGCTATGATCAAAGGACAGATAAATAAGCATTCTTTTTTATACAAAGTGAGAGAGAGTTGAATTTCCGGTGGGTGGGAGCAACACCGGTAAACAAAGAACGAGCGGCACCGTTTGATGTTTTTATGTTACCGCATTTGCTGCAATGCAGAGTAAATAGGATGTAATGAAATGTATAAAAGCCAGAAACATTGTAAACAAAAGATAGTTCTTGTTGTTGAAGTCCTCTATAAAGCTCTCCGGTCCTCCTAAGAGACGCCTCGGCCACGGATGACACTAATAGATGTTCAGATACTAAAATATACACATACCACAGTTGGAAGATAACGTAATGAAAAGTATACACTATCATACATATGAAATCAAAATTGACATAGTAAATCTTCTAGGTATTCTTTTAACAGTTTTTTGTTTTTAATTTTACTCTATTGGTTTCCAATACGATCCGAAGAGGAAGGTCATTCCATCGCCTTAGTTCCTGATTAAAGATTGGCTATATCGCAAGTCATCTTGCGATTAAGTCAATCTTTCATAACGCAAAGGAATTCACAGAAATCCGTTACCTGTTTTCGGCACGTTGGCGCTTGTGTAGCAACCTCTATTCAGAGTATGCTTCTTCAAAGAATTAACGCTGGAACATTGCATTACCGCGCCAGTAATCATGTTTACTCATCCGAAAAGATTAACTGCGATCATTCTTGTAAGGAAATCGATTTAGACCACCCAATTATCGTTAATGACACGAGCTTTTATATCGGTAAACAGCTCTCCTACTTTATTATACTATCCACCGCAAAAAGTCGAATCTAGTGCATTTCTGTCATAAAATTTAAACACAACTTCTCTTGTCAATTCAATATTCCTTCATAGTCACCTACGTATAAATGAAGTATGAAGCATAAATCGGTCAAAATTATGTGATTTAGAAACCCGAGAGTCACTCTGGATATCAAGTCGACCGTAGTTTAAATAGACTTGTTCGATTGGATCTTCCTTTCCTACTTGCGATATTTGGGAGAGGCAATCATTTGTTACGTGGACCAAGAAGAGGTAGAAATGACCTATTTATTTCCCAAACATGTCTCTCGTTATATGTGGCATCTCATCCCCCTCATAAATAATTTGGGTATTCAAGCGTTTCATTCACCGCCAGTTCAGCTTAGTAGTAAGAGTAATTTCTTTCAGATTCGGGGTTCAAAATCAGGCCTTTGAATCCCACTGCTTGCAAAGGATTAAGATATGACTACCACCAATCCCAGAACTAAATGTATTTCATATGATAATCTACCTACTTTGATACAGCTCCACTGGGATTCTACATATGTCTAACAGAAAATGGTGTAAAATTGAAAAAGCCATTGTCATTAAATGAGAGGGACCCTTTAATTCCTGATTCAGGCTTAAAGGAACCAACTAAGATAACTGCCTTATGTCCCATCCACATTTTATTGCAGTGCAGCTGTTAGTAGTTATGCCGTTCATGGTGAATGGGCATGGCAGGACTACCGAAGAAGTCGCATTAGTCTCCGTAAAAAGAAATGGCCAAATCTCTTCAACGTGAATTTAATCGCATTGCTGAAGAAATCGTGAAGAGGCTTTTGTCTTGCAGTTGTACCAATATAAAGGCTCATAATAATCATTATTATTATTATTATGACGTAACTGAAATGCCTAAATAATTTCTCACCTCAGTTGACACTCAGCATAAGAAGACACGAAACTTTATTAACTAATCATCATTTGCACTTTCAGGCTTATACGTGATTGCTTGTCTTTCTTTCCAACGTTCAGTCACGTTTGCATTTCGCACTTTCAGAACGTTTAGAACGTAGTAGAATAAAATGAAACGCTAATTGTTTAGAAATAGCTTTGCAAGTTGTTTTTAGACACATGTTTCATCATTGCATCCTAAGTCCAAGAGACAGGTGGTACAGGTTTATAAACACCCATTTCAGCATTGAAAGCTCAGTCCAAAAGACTGGTTGCAGAGTGCAGTACTCTGTTAAGCCAATTCGAAATTGCACGCGAAACACTCCTCAAGGATAAGTTTTCTAGAAATTGCAGTTTCATAATACACATAAGAATCGGCATTAAGGGAGAGTCATTCAGTGTGATGTGGTTGAAATCATACTCCGCCCCCATCTATTACTTTCCTAAAGTGCGAATGAAGAAACTCGCTGGAGAAGCCATTTATCAACAACCGAAATCTGCCACAAATAACTTCCGCAAAATGGCAGTTTGAAGACAAATAAGGATTCACACTCATAGAAGTAGTACCCCTGTCATAAATCTAGAAGTCTTTTTCAGAAAAAATAACAAGCTTTGATGTAGATATATATATATATTTGAATATACAATATATATATAGCAAACGGTACAATCTAAATATTCTTCTATACATCTTACTTAATTAGTATATAAATGTTGTTCATGGGATTTTCCTACTTAAAGCATATATATATACACATATTTTGTAGTTTCATGTAACGCTTGTGTAACGTAGTTGCCAGAGCAAAGTCAGAAATCGTGGATTTGATTCCTATCACTGGTAGGGTCGATCTTACAAAGTTGCCCGAGATTCAAAATCCATAGATCTTTACGATGTCCATTTCAAAGTCATGCTCCTACCTAACCTGTCTGCTTGGACTGCAAAAAATGCAGGATTTCCCACTCTCAACTCATATCACATACACATATTCTGTAGCTCCATGCACCAACAAACAGCTAGTCATCAAAATGCCTTGCTCTCGAGTTGAGAAGTGTATGCTGGAATCTTTTGGTTGGTTCTGACCTTTAAAAATAATAAATTCAGAAAACCTCTATCAATATTATTAAACTTAGTTTGTGTGATCAGAGATAATTAATCAACGGAGGGTGCATTTTTCGTTGAGTGATTGTCGCACCACCTCCAGAAAGAACACTAAAATACTGTATTTAAAAAAAATTTTTTTTTCGTTACTTCTTTGAAATTTGAAAACAGAATTTCAAGTTTATAGATTTATGTTTTCACCAGAGTTACTAAAATTGTCCCAATTAAATTCTGGTTACGCGTTGTAATTCTCTTGAATTGTGAAGGAAATAAAACAACTTTAATCTTTGTTTAATTGTATTATTGAAAAATTTATAAAGTTTGTGATACCAAGGCGTCTTACATTCTCTCTCCATGGTTTCAGGATAGTTAATACAAATTTACAAAGTAAGCACATGCTTTTTTTTTCTATGGGAATGACACTTGTATACACATATGCACCAAATTGGAGGTATATCGTCCTGGACGGTGTAAAGAAACTGTACTTTTGTAGACGCCGGGATTCGAAACTACAGATCTGTGATCTCCCGAGAGACCGCTTTTCCATTTAAGTTTATGTGGCAAGCTTATTTTCTAAGCGTTTTGTGGACAGAACCTTACAACTGTTACAAATTACAAGAAGGTAAACAGAAATCAACAGGTGAATACCACAACAATTAAGCTGAAAGTTGTAAAGTTTAATTAAATAACGCTTATGCTGTTGGATTCATTTAACAAGTCGTGGAAAAAAGAAATGCATACCGTAATATGAAAGATAGATGAATAAATATGGTTCTGATCCATACTGCCCCGCATTTTTGTCGTCTCTTTCTATCTGAGCTATGAATTTCTCAATAAAATACACATATGCATCACTGAAGCACGAACAGACTTGCTTCAAATAGTCCCGCCGGCGCACAGATCTTTGAACTCAGAGTCACACCATTCACTTGATGTCAGCAGGTAAACAACATGATAAGTTATTCAGCAATCGCCAATGCAACAGACAGGCACTAATATAATTTTGTCTCACGCTTTTGGCTATGATAAAAAAATAAAATAATAAATGTTGTATAAAAGCAACAGGGAATAACAATTCTTCACGCGAAGGGAAAAAAATAAGTGTTTTCCTGAAGCAGAAATAACCTTACAACTCTAACTTGAAATTAAAATTAAACGGTCAGACGCACTTTGACCATTCATAAATGACCTTCCTGAAAAATACTTGTGGCGGGTATCCAGTGGTCAGCGTGTAGAACTCCTGCCGTGAGGGTACCGGTAACAACTGGCAACCACCCTGGACAGCAGCTGAGAGCCCCAGTCAGACACAAGAAGTGTGGAGACGGAATTACACGAACGAAGGGATACTGGCTAGGCGCGCGCCTGGAAGTGGTGAACTCCGGTTCGGAGCGGAAGTTCGAACATTAACCGTAACGAGATCTACATAGACAGTGACAAACCGGGCCGTTGAGTCTGGGCCAGAGAATAGATAACATCCGTATTGTGGAATTTTGGATTACATAGCAGTGTGAGGAAGGCTCCGGGAGACTAAGGCGACCAAGTAGCGAAATACGTAAAGGATTTGATGAAACTACTGCTTCCTCTAAAAAGGCTATACCAGTATAACGTGACCTAGAACTTAGCACGTTCACGCAGGAGGAAGCGAGGCTAATGATGTGGTAGACCACGGGTGACGCTTGTCACTTCATTCCCCAGGTCATAGTACATGAAGTCAGCGGAGTCTTCAACGATGATTACTGGCTGTGCCTGCATGAAAAAAAAAAAATATGAAAAAAGCCTTTAGGCACAAAAACCTATAAAAATATATATAGTGTACAGTCTGCGTTTAGTTAGATTTTTGTTTGTGACGTCCTTACTAACAGCCTTCGGGCAAAGCTACTAACCCCCTTGGCCGCAGTGCAGGTTGCATGTGCTGCACTGCGAAGTGTAGTATCCATGGTATGTTTATAAAAACCCCATTTGGTGCGACCTGTGATAGAGGGTCAGACCAAGGACAGGACTCCACTAATGCAGGCTGTCAGACACTACCAAAGCTTCGGCCGAGGTATCGGGTGCAAGGATATTTCGGGAATCGAAATTGTCTGTGTCGTCCTGTGTGTGAGGGTTCGGCCGCTGGAAGCGACGGGACCGTCTGGTAAGAGAGACCAGGTAGACTCCTCACTTAGAGGAAGCTATTTCGGAATGTACCACTCTTAGGATAACGATCGAGAGGTCGATTCTGAGCTTGGGAAAACAGGAAATTAGGATCCCGCGGAGTGAGAATGACGGATGGAACGCCGAACTAGGTAGGGGAAACCACGGAAGCCGCTGAAGGCTTTATGGGTATACAGGTTCATGGACGAAAGCTAAACAACCGGAGGTCGGCCGTTTCAAGGATATACTTTTCATTTAAACTCAGTTATGGCTACAGCTAATGGAGAAAATGTGATGCTATTAAATATTGAAAATCAAATTCACGTCAAGAACCTTTGCGAAATGGAACGGCCTGTGATACAGAAATGCCGAGAGATCAATTTATCTCTCGAGGAGATACCAAATGATAACCGGAAGAAGATCACAAACCAGGCAGCTGTTGAAGTGCGGAAGAAGTTCAGCTAACTCCAGAATCTCACCGCAGACCAGGGGCTCGAGCTGAACCGACTCCGTGGACTTGAAGAGGCCCGAAAGGAGGAAGCAGAAAAAGTGGTAAATGCGGGTGTGTGGAAAACGGTCGGAAAGAAGAAGCAACCGAAGAAACATACCTTTACAGAGAGGGCTGCTCAGGCTATAAGCAAGCCCCAGACAGAGGAGAAAAAGAAGAAAACGAAAGGGCAGAAGAATATAGTGCTACTGCATTCTAAGGAGGAAAAGGAAAAGTCGCCGCAGTAGTTGAGAGAGCTTCTTGTAAAAAGGGTTAATCCTCAAGCGGTGGGCGGCGGATTTAAGTCGGTACCGAAGACTAGGACAGAAGGAATCCTGGTAGAACTGGCCACAAAGGAATGAGTCACCTCACTGAAAACGGCTATATAGAGAAGAACGAAGTGACCAAGGCCGCAATGAAAACTGTCATACCTAGAGAAAGGATGTTCAGGTTCGTGGTTTACGACTTTCCTGAGTCATCCACGAAGGAAAACGCCATAGCAGAGTTAAGAGTGCCCAGTATGCGGGGACAATGCAGCTGGGTCATTATTTCCAATAAAGACAAGATCGAGTAAGGGCAAACACTGGGTTTTCCAGTGTTCACCCAAAATATCGGACCACTTCAAGTGCACATGGACACTTAGAGGCTCTGAATGTGACAGTCAGCAGCGATGCTGTGCCCCATGTAAAAAGCATGGGGAGGGGACGGAGAAGAATATGAACCTCGGGCATTCGGCTTTTGACGCTAGTGTCCTTTCTACCTGAGAGAGTTGCGGACAGCCAATATGTGTTAATGGGAGGCTCCAGCGATTACCCCAGCCTGCACCAGTTCAATAACTGGAGTGTAACATAAGAGTGCACCAGTTCAGTACTGGACACATGTACCCATCCTGGAATAGGCTCCAAGTGGATATTGCCGAGGAGCACAACCAAATTGTACTCACGCAGGAATCCGAAGTCCGGTACCTCAAGGATTCGGGACGATACCAGGTCCATGGCTTCCCGAAGAAGTACCACATCTATTACAATCAGAGAGAGAAACCGCTTTGTACAGTCTTAGTTCCCGATAGCGGCCTATCGATCATATAAATAAGATCTACTCCGAACATAGTAGCTGTAAAAGTAACTGGCAAGAGAGGTGACATATGCTTAGTGTCAATCTACGTGACTCCTCAAGGACCACTGGATTCGTTGTTTGACGCAGTTAAAGTGATACAAACCGCAAACAAAAACTGCGGTCTAGTAGTCGGCGAGGATTGGAATGCCAAGCCTCGTGGAAGTCAACATGGAGGTGCGGGCAAATAAATACCTCACTTTTAAAAATAACTGGGCGATGTACAAAAAAATGATAAATCAGAAGAAGCATGAGTTGCTGCTCCTGATTTATCATGAGAAGAGCTCTGCGAAGTCGTGAACGCGGACCCTCACCAAGCAGTGTTCAAATTGACAGGAGGCAAGGTTGGCGTACGGGTGCTGTAGACTAGTGTTCGGAAACCGAACGGAGCACTAACCACCAATATAGACGAGATCTTAAGTGCCATACTGCACGTCTTTTACCCCAAGCACGACAGAGAGGACGGTACACCGACTCAAAGGGAGATAATCCTGGCAGTGCAACAAGAGCCGGACACCATTCCAGATGCGATGTTTGCAATGAAGGAAATTGACAGAGTCGTTAGATGGCCACCGAAAGGTTGTAAAGAAAATCTTTACTTCATTGTCGACGCCAGGAATCGAACCCGGAACGTCCTACTCCGGAGAGCCGCTTTAACCAGTTAAGCTACGTCGACTCTTGTCTATCCAAGCTCATTTTTAAGTTATTTGTGGGTGGGCATTACACCCTCCCACACTTGAAAGAGAGGTCAAGGTACGACCTGACCTCGAGTGGTGGACCTAACGGTTGGGTCCTTGGCCACTAGTGTGACCCTGTTCGGGCGCCATTTCTAAAGAAAATCTTTACTTCATTGTCGACGCCGGGAATCGAACCCGGAACGTTCTACTCCGGAGAGCCGCTTTAACCAGTTAAACTACGTCGACTCTTGTCTATCCAAGCTTATTTTTAAGTCTTTTGTGGGTGGGCATAACAAGGTAAAGCTCCGGGTCTAGACAGTCTCAACGAACAGATTGGGCAAAGACTCCATTAGTCAGAATCGGACCTGCTACGTTGCAGTGTTCAGCGCATGTCTCAGGATGAGTGTGTTCCCAAGTGACTGGAAGTGCGGAAAGCTTGTGTTTCTGACTAAGCCTGGAAAGTTTCCAAGAGATCCTAAAAGCAGGAGGGGAAACTGTCTGCTATACACTTTAGGGAGAGTGCTTGAGCGGTTGCTACTATCTCGACTTTGCTTTCACGCAGAGAGATCAACCTTCATGAAGTCGACCCAGTACGGCTTCAGGACGAGACGTAACGCGACGATGTCTCTATGACGACTGATAAGTGAAGTTCAGAAGAGCAATGATGAAGGACTCTACACGGCGGTGATGTCGCTTAACGTGGAGCGTTTGCCACGGTTTGGTGGCCAGACATACTCCAACAGTTAAAAACATGGGCTGTCCCTGTAGCATATATGGGACCCTGCTATATTATCTTTCGGATAGGGCAGTAGTAGCCGAAGCCAAAGGAGTGAGATTAGAAAGGCAGCTGGAGTGTGAGACTAGACAAGGTTTCTGCCTCAGCCCTTTCTTTTGGAACTTGGTGGCAAATACCGCTCTAGCACTCGATCTCCAAGGGGGGTGGTATGCAAGTATATGCTAATGACTTTACTATCATTGGTCCCGCGAATACACCTGGGGAACTGCAAGTAAGAGTAGATGAAGTTTTAGAGAGAGAGAGAGGACTGTGGCCCACCGCATACGGTTCAGCGTTCACAAGACTCAGGCGGTAGTTATCGTCCGTGGGAACGCCCTGCGTAAGATGAAGCATTACTTCAGGAGCCTCAGTTATTGAGCCATGCTACCAGATCAAGGTTCTAGGAGATAAGATCGATAAGGGTCTAAGTTTCTTTCCTCATTTGCATCGGGTGAAGGAAAAAGTAGGGCAAGTCATGAGTTGACAGTATACTTTGCCCGGACAACGTGGGGACTGAAAGGTTTCGCACTTGGAATGCAGTGCAAACGTGCTATAGGGCGGATTGTGGTTTATACTGCCGGTGCATGGTGGAAGGCAAAGAGTAATGTTCGCGAGGTCAAACTCCTCGCTTCTATCCAAAGACTTTGCGCATTACGTATTTGCCGAACCTATAAAACGTTCTCCAATGACGCTTTATGCGTATTAGCAGGCATCCCTTCGTTGGACTTCGTAGTTTCCAAGGAAACAGCCTTCTTTCGGGGGCAAAAATGCGACGTCCTTGCTTAAATGTAGAGACCATGGTGACACTCTTGGAGCCAGAAGTGGAGCCTTGGAAAGTGCACACGGCGGATCTCCGACGTGTCCTTGGACTGTCGGGGATCGGTCGGATGAAGGGTTACTAGGTTTTCACTGACGGTTCCAATGAGGAAAGCAGTGTGGGCAGTGCATTCTGTGTACTTAAGGATGGGAATCTGGAGCATAGCCCGAAATTCAGACTTAATAGCGAAACAACTGTCATTTAAGCGGATGCCATGGCCCTGCAGAAAGTCGTAGACTGGGTGGGCGTCCTACCCCCCAACACTGGTGTAAGAATATTATCTGACAGCATGTCGGTTCTCAGTGGTATTGAGACACTGAGTAACCTAACCCCTCTTATCTGGAAGCTAGCGACGTCGCTGTGCTCCGAGCGCAGTAGACGTTCTGTGGAATTGCTCGGAGTGCGTGGCCACTGCGGGACCCCGGGTAATAAGTTGAATGGAAAGTTAGCGAAAGCTGGATCCGGCCTAAGCTCAATAACTTGGAACTTTCATCCAAGTAGTGCACATTATAAAAAAAGAACGGCTCGTCTCGAATATAATGAAGCATGGTAAAGTCGTTAGGATACCACAACGACCGGTCGACTGACCTATGAAATAGTCCCAAAAGTGGAAGCGAAGCCATACAAAGACCTGGGCTGTTACGTAACGCAGATGGTCACCTGTCCCGGGAGTTTTCCGGCTTATCTCCATATGACGAAACACCTCTCGACGCCGGCGTGCCCTTGTGGCAGCGTTAGTGGAGATGCGCGTCACTACGCGCTAAAATGCCCATACACAGCAGCAGCAATGTCACGGGATCTTCGCTCCCGGGCGAACCTGTCGATCGGTGTACAAACACCGGCTACAAGACATGATCTAGCATAACTTGCGAAATTTATAATCTGCGAACTCTCCCGTCTGGATGCTTCGCAAATGGCGGAAGATGGAGTTGAAGGGGGCAAGGCCCCCAGTGATGATGGCAAGGCATCTCACAACTTCTGTAGAAAGGCAGTGGGAGTGAAAGCTAAACGCAAACTATGGTCAAACACGGAGGGATTGACAGACCGTAACCCCCGTAGAGATAGCCGTCAAAAATCTCAAATGAGACAGTTACGGCTCGCGACGTACGACTGGCAGCGTGTAGTGATTCAGTCAACAAGTCAGACTACCTACCGTGGAATAGGGGACAAGATTGTAGGACAGTGTTCATCATAATAATATTTATTCTTCTATCCTGCTGTTTGTCCTATGTATGCATTTTACGTACCGGTACCGTTATTTATACTTGCCTTAGTAGGTGCATTTAACTGAATAAATATTATTTAATTTCGCTTTGAACTTTCATTAATGACTTCTAAA
>JJRW01S0001549.1:122368-133513 GCA_001188405.1 Loxosceles reclusa
GTAAAAGGTTAAAATCAAATGGTATTAAAATCGGAGCGAGGTCTAAAACACCACAAAGTAACTGGAGACGAAGAGAGAAAACTGGACAATCTATAAAAATGCGATGAACAGTGAGAACCGAATGGCAGTGGGAGCAGGAAGGTGGCTCCTCACCACGCAAAAGGAAACCGAGTGAGCAACACATCCTCTGGACAAGAAAGGTGAGAAGTGCACGGCCAGTTCGCAACTACAGGCTGTACAGCATGGTCGCAGTCCGTGTGTCCCAAAAGGCTTACCAGCGAACATGGAGACGGGCTCGAACAACGGGAGTCGAGTCGGTGAATGAGAGAGGCATACGCAGTATACGCAGTGAAACGTATGTATGGAAGTTGGTAATCGATATGGGTCGTTAGACAAACAATACCTGGTGATAATAAATAGGAATCGTCGTGTGTGGTAGTGCCACGGACAAAAATCAATGATTTCGCCCAATTCACTGATGTGTCAAAGCTTAAAGTACAACGGGTCTTGTGACAACGAATGCTGCATTCTGTGCAGATGAGATTCAAATCACATCCCTGCTAAGTTAATCCTGTTAGGGATGATGCTATTAGCTATTAGGATGATAGTGGATTAGCTATTAGTGTGATGTAGGTCAAGTGTTACTTTTTAGCTGCAGAATTTATTCTGACCTTCAAGAGAGCGTTTGGGAACCATTGCTTAATTTTATCATAACAAATAAGGCGAAACAACATTCATGAGTCACAATTAAATTTATTACATAACACGGTTTTGCCATAACATTGGGACTCCTCCATCGGTGTAAGTGTTTACGCCATTATATGACATTTAGTGGTTTTCTATCGTATGAGAAACAGAAAATTAAAATAAATAAGTATGGAAATACATAAGAAATTATTAACTCAGAAATACCAGTGTTTATCCTCCAAGTATGAGCCAGTAAGGACAAACTGCTGAGAAATATCGTTAACCAATAATTGGAATTGCTGAAAGACGGTCACCGATTCTACAAAAACTAAATTCCAGGGGTGACGTGGGTTTACCTATGATATAGGTTTCTTGAAATTGTGGCGGTCATGCCGACGCTGCCAAGGGAAAGTTTTTCTAGGGAAAATGCATTTGCGTGGCAGACACGGCAACGCACACTGTTTGAACAAAAGCGCACGAAAGAGAACGAAGAATCAGTGACACCTGCAGCTGAAGCGCTCGGCCACAATTTTTTACGTGTCCGCTAATGTAAGTTCTTTGTTTCAAACGTTGTAAATTAACGCTGCCGAAGCTAAAATAAACCTGTGCTTTGTACAATGTTCTGTCTGAATTATCGTGCGTAAAAATTAAGTAAGTTATAACGAATTTCCCTCTATGTATGGTTTGCTGTTCTTGCATAAGAGATACGAACGATGAGCCGCAGACCACTTACATCTCCCCATCTTTGCGACCGGCGGCAAACTAAAAGTCAGTCATCTTGAGACCAACAAGTGTAACGCAATGGTGAGCTTCGATACGTCTCCGTTTTGTGCATTTCGCTGATGTTCTTCCATTCCATATCTCAAGGCATGAGATATGAAAGTCCGAATTCGCAAGGGATCTTGTAAGATGCCCCACATGTTATCCAGAATTACGGGATCTTTCACCTGACTGCCAAGTAGCTGCTTTGTGGGTCGGGAGTGACCATCTTTCAGTAATCCGAATTATTGGTTAACGATCTTTTTGTCGTTCCCCCACTGGCTGAAACTTAGAGAATTATTATTGATATTTCCAGTTTTCCTTTAGGACTTCTATGTATTTTTCACATGTATTTATTTTTAAAATTTCTTTTGCTAAGGAAGTAAACCCCTAGATGCCGTATAATGTAAACATTTGCAGTGATGAAGTTGTCCCATTGTGACAGCGAAACCATGTTATGTATTAAATAATGATAATTGAACCCCCATGAACGTTGTTTCATGGGTGTTTAATGATAATTGAATGCCCATGAACGTTGTTTCACCTTACTCGCTAAGAGCAATTCTGCACAATAATAAACATTTGCAACAGCTTGAATTTTTTTCTTGTGTCAAAGCGTAGGGTGCAGCGGCGATATAAAATGTGGTATAGCTCACAGCCAACGGAAAATCACGGACGAAACTTCTAAAAAAATATTCTCTTCTACAAGAAAGCCTCCATGTGTCTCGCCTAGTAACGCGAAACCCTTTTAAAACCAGGTAGCACTTGCCCCAAACAGTCAGTGGAAGAACACTCCAATCTGTGGCCACTCCAGAGTCATAGTGGTACCAGTCATGGACTACTGTGCTGAGGAGCTTGGGTTGGAGTCTCTGTCAACATGTGTGTGTATGTTTATCTTCACCTTGTTCACGTTCATCTCGTATTTGACACAGCGTGATCTTACTAGGTCCCTCGATCCAAAAAGCACAAAAACCTCTCATAAAACGTCATCGAGAAGACATTGCGACGTAAATGGACATCTGCCACTGAGTATCACGTACGATGCCGGTTTTGACAGCACGTTACAAAGTCGAACATTTTCAATGGGCTACTACTAGTACGTACCGCTAGTGGATTGAGTAGGCGTAATTGGGTAGAACGAGTTTCATTTTCGTTTGTTTTATAATGATGGGAAGAACAGAGTACCACTGCCGTCTTGAATACCTGGCGCCAAACTAGAACGAAATTCTTCCTGCAATTTATTCAGCGACTTCGACGCCACTCTTTGAAGATTGGCTTCATACTACTAGCACTGAACTTTGAGAACTTTCAACTTGATCTTTGATAAACTTCATAGATCACAGTGTATATTATGTTGGATATACAAAATTACACATACAGTTGATGAATAGAATTTTTGACGTCAAAGTACAGATAGCAGAACTCTATTAATTTCTGAAGATATTTTCAAAGGAGGGTATCCAATAAGATAAGGATATAGATCCTATATATGTAGATAAAGAGCTATGCTCGCTAGAATCAAGCATATACTGGGATCGATATAAATTTAGTAGGTAGGTGCATCTTTTGCTATGTGAACAGTTAGCTATGAGTCAGAAGTGAGAGCACATAATATATGGGTAACAGTGAAGGATTTATAACGAGCGAGATAAAACTAAAATAATGATTTTCATCACCAATAAATCAAGGGTATCACAGAAAACATGAAGATAAGTTAGTCAGAATTAGATAGTAAATATGGAAAGCGCGTAATTTTTGATAAATATTTTAAAAGAATAACATGTGAAGATCAGGCGGAGTGGGCTTGGTAGTGTGTTCCAAACTTTTACAAAGCTGAATATTGTGTGTTTGAACTGAAAATTGTGTGCTGAAACATGTGCATTTGCCAAAATTATTATGCATAGGAGGCAGGTTTAATTTTCTGGTGGAGCCTTGCCTAGATCATACTGAAAGCTGCAGGAGTTGAAAGGATAAAGATATCGGGGACTCACTGGAGATAACCTGGAAAGCGAAAATACCTAATTTCAAAAACGTTGCGGTTCTTACAGGGAGGATTCTTAAATATCGAAAGGCGAGGGACAAACTGTCATGTTTTCGGAGGAACATCATCGTTTTTAAGACACGTTTCTGAGCAATGAATAGTGGTTGAGTGCTTGAATTATAAGTATTTCTCCACACTCCGCAGCATAGACTAAGTGACAGTGCACAAGAGAGCAGTATACTGATTGGAGGGATTTTGTTGGAAGGAAGTTACTAAGTTTTCCTAAAGTGTATGATACTGAGTGCATTTTCTTGCATAGTTGGTTAATGTGGGATTTCCAGAATAGATTTTCAACCAATGTAATCCCGAAAAATTTAGCTGTGGAAGATCTTTTGATGGTGTTGCCTAAAAAAGTCAAGCTTAGATTATTAGTGTTAACTTGTCATTGGTAGGAGTAGAAAATTACATATGTCGTTTTTTTTTTAATTAAGATTTGTTTACGGCTATTGGTTCACAGTCAATCCGAAACAGGTAACGTCAAAAAAAAAGAGGATCAACAGATGCGGAGTTTCATTCCCGTTTGGGACCTGATATTCAAGTTGGCTATTTGAATACACATTGCAAGTGGCATAAAGCCTCTAAATTGGGAATGTATTCTTGAAGGCGTTATTTAAATCTTATGATTTTCCTGTGATGTTCTGGAAATGTTGATACCGAAAAATAGGCCCACTTGTTGCAATGACATGAGGGTGAATTTAAATCGGAAGGTGTGCCTTCTCACTCTCTGAATAAAGAATTGTAACCTTTGTCTTTCACATCCAGAGAAAGCATCACTTCGGCACTCCTTCTTCCCATTCATAGGGCTGCAAAAGTGTCTAAGTAGCAGAATGGACATTCTGAAACAGTGTTGCACATCGTCTGGACCGTAAAATTCCCCAATGGCAACTCTATTGCAAATATGAGGGACTATTTAGAACAGAAAGCAAAACTATGGAATCGATACCCATATTCTGTGGTGAAACATCGGAGGCAATTGATGGAAGAATGACGGCACGTGAATGTTCAACATATCCAGGATCTCAGAATTACTATTTCACTGGATTCTTGTGGTTATTGAAACCTGAGGCGTTGCCACGCGCTATTAGGTTTGTTTCGGCAGGGGTGTCCAATATTTTTTCTGGCGGGCTTTTTATGTTAAATGCGCCGTAATTGTTCATTTCGAGTTCCACGTGCAGTCTTTGAGTTCTCTAGGATGAGAACACGTTAATTATACGGACACCAAAGCTTTCATGTATACGTTACTTGGTTCAAATTCCCCGAATTTTGAAAAATATGTTGGATCGTATACATCACTTACTTTTTTTCTCAGCTTTGTCTTGATGAACCGGAAGCGGCAGACATCGCATCTTCGAGCATTTGTCTTTGACAGCCACGTCTCCAGGCACATCGAGTGAACATAAGCCATGGATCCTGTTTATGCAATAATGTAGAGTTTTGGTAAAAGCAACAAGAACAGGTACAAAATAAAATGGGCATTGCACAAAAATTCGGTTGGTTGGTTATTTGAAGTTCAATGGCACAAGTGCCTGAAAAGAGGCCATGCTGTGCCAAACACAAAGCGATTACGGAACACTATATGGATCGGACACCTCGGGGACGCCACACAAAAATTGTTTTAATGAGGTCAAAATCACATGTTGAACCCAAATTACTTGAAATATTAAAATTACGATTATTAAAAATTGTGGAACGGAGTTGATTAAAAAGGGGACATTCAATAAATATATAATTTAGTATGAGAATAGAGTTGGTTGATTGGTTGGTTTGTAGAAGTTTAAGTCACAAGGACAGGGAAGGTCATGCTATACCAAACGTAGGTTGTTAGCAGTTGTAAGTTGTGTTTGGCACAGAATGTGAGAATGGAATGGCAATATGGACAAGAAGGTGCATTCACATCTCGCGATAGATATCCGTGAGTGAATCGGGTGTGTGAAACGCACACGGGTCAGTACAACTTCCTCTGCGCATGAACAGCTACCAAGGCCAGCCAAATCGAACTGGTTTCACTGCATGACATTTGTTAGCCGTTTCAGTGCCCCAAATATTCTGCCAAATAGTACGAATGCAAGTTCGAATGACAGGCTTCCAGTAGGTGTATGGGACTGGCATATGCAGACGGCCAGCCAAAGAAGCAGACGTCGCCGCTCGATCAGCTGCCAGGTTTCCAGAAATTCCAACGACTACCGAAGCTAATAAAAACGGATGTCAAACCCTTGTGATAATAAATTGCTTATTCTGGCATTCATGTGGTACAGAGATAGGCCTATGGTTGGTCATTTTAAGTTTAATGGCACAAGAGCTTTTAAAGGCCATGCTGTGCAAAACACAAGGTGATCACTGAACACCATATGGATCTGGCACCTCGGAGACGACACGTCACGTCACACCCCGTTCTCACTAAAATGTGGACGATGTAGGGAAAAAATGAAGTGCAAAGCACTGAGTGAATTGGAGTAGATAAAGCACTTTCACAGAGAAGAAGAACGATGTATATGCTTGAGTGCAAGAGAAATGGAATGCAGCTCAACTGTAAAGATGGACTGTTGAGAAGGGAGACTATAAGTGAGTGTAACGTCTCGTCATCCCATCTCTGAGCCAGCATTACCCGTATGATTTTGACGCATCGCACACTGCACATACTAAACATTAGGCCGTACTACATTTAACATACCCGCACAGATTGAGACATGCTGATGGAAAGATCCTTTCTCAAGGAGGCACTGAGTTTAATGAAGAATTTGATTTATCTCTGATATCAAGACCAAGGCTTATCCAATGCATTTGAATCCCAAGTTTGGGATGTAAGATGGTCGGGTGCAAAAGAGATGCTTATAAAGGGTTCAAACACTCGACACCCAAGTGCGTGTCTATTGTAAGATCGTAACTTGAAATAAACTGAAGGCCGAATTGCTGACGGCGGAGTAGAAGAGCTGGATCGTTAGTCTCTACGTACAAGCTCTGAAAAGGAAGAGAGATTCAGAAAGCACCAGTGCACAAACGAAGCACCCGGTGATGTACTAGGACAAGCAACTTTAAACGAGACTGATAAGCTGAACCATAGATCGTGGAACCGTAATCAACTTCGGATCGTATGGAGAGACCAATACGAGCGCAGTAGTGAGGTTGCGATCTGCTTCGCACCTGGTAGATAAGAAGTTAGTGATGACTCGCACAGCACTTTCAATTGACGTAAATGGGAAGCAAAATACAAATGCAAAATGGAAGTCAGCAACAGGCAAGTGCCCATCTTGGCCGACAACGTCTAAAATTCCATAAAATTACGGAGACATTCTCCTTCGTAATACATAGCACTAAACACAATTTAGGGTTTCCTCGGAGTTCCCTCGTTAAAAAAAAAGGCACTAAAATCTCATGGAATAGTTACATGCAAAGCAAAATACAAAAAGTAAACCCACCCCAACCCATAACATTGCGGAAATCATTTTCCCTGACGTCAAAACATGGAACATTAAGAAACACAAGTAATAAACCCATTATCAAAATTACCAAGTACCTTAATTTCGCAACAGGGCTCCGTTGTCAAAAACTTACTGTCATAAAAGTGAGAGATTAGAGAAACATGAAAGAGACGGGTTTCAGGCATAACTGGAATAGGCTCAAAACTCATGTTTAAATACGGATGGGGGATGTATACCTCGTCTGCTGCAGAAATGCACGCACATCGTTTCTCAGTGGAAAATCGAAAGCAAGCCATTATCGTCCGCCCACCGAAGTATTCTGTTCAGCGATAGAGTCTACCTTCGTTCCAAAAGTTTCATATTCATAGGTGATTTGTAACTCATCAAAATACATGGAACATTGAATTCCTGTGGAAGATTTGATAAAATGTTATCCAACTTTATAACGAAAAGTGCAACTCTTAAAACAGAATCATGAGAAACCCCTTTTTGTTGAGAAAACCTGCGTGAAAATGTGTCACCAATACGAACCTGGAATGCACTAGATAATAGAAAGTTTTCGATGAAAGTTGGTAAATTTCCCCGAAATTTCAATATATTGAAGGTCACGAAAGCTGACATATCGTTATGTTCAATCATAGTCTATTTCCAGGTCAAAAAAATTGAAACAAGATGTGCGCGACGAAGAAACACCTGTCGTACAGACGTCTCCAGTGAAATAAGATTTGTTGACGGTTGATCAAAGCCTCCTGAATTCATTTTGGAACGGAGATAAATAACCGGGTGGTTCAAGGAAGTGGAACAACACGGAAAGTAACCATCCGTTCCATTAATGTTTGCATAAACAGTTTGTAAGCGCAATCGGACCATAGTTGGGAGGTGAGGAAGGGTCCTTTCTAGGTTTTGGAAATGGGAGTACTACAGCATGTCGCAACGAAGATGGAAAATCGTGTTCCAAATGTAACTGAACATCTGTAACACAGCATAGAGAGAAAAGAGTGGTAAATAGTAATTCATGGCATTGTGTACAACATCGGAACATATTGAATCACCAGAGCGACATGTTGATGATGCTTGGTGTTTTATGGCTGAAGGACGTATTAAGATCATACAGTGCCAAACACGAGATGAACATGAATATTAAGATAAAGACAAACACACACACACACACATCCTTCCCGACCGGCACTCGAACCCGGGCTCTTTAGCACAGTAGTCCGTGACCGATACCACTGCGCCACTGGAGCGGCACACCAGAGCGACACACTGCAATTCAATAAGTGTGAACGGAGCACTGTAACCATGTAGTGCAAAGAACATCTAGTGCAAAGGTGAGCGTTCTGCACGAGATTTAGTTTCTTGAAATGAAGTAGTAACGCTCAGGTTGGTTGAAACCTTAGAAAAGATATCTGCCAAGACATCTGCTAGACTACGAAGATCTGAGAAAGTGGCTCCATCATAAGGTAGGATGTATAACGACTACTGATTCTACGGACTTCATTCCATATCTCTTTCAAATTTGTAGTGGACGCGTTACTGGATACATATTTCTGCAACGACTCCTGTTGACTACGATGGCGAACACGGTGAGCATTTGCAGAAACTCGACGGAAACGCTCAGTGATATTTGGTGTTGAACGCTAGCGAAAAATATCCCATATTTACATTTTTGCACTTTGTAGGCTGCGGTATATTTGTGATACACCGTGGTTTCGGAGACTTTGCTAATCGAGCGGATCCGCTAGATATGGTCGAGACTGCTGTTTGAAGATTGATTGGTCAGTTATTTGGATTTTCTTATCTTGAACCTTTCCTGGGCTACCACTGATGTTGGTTTTTGCACAAATATCTTAATGTGGTGGTAAAAATGTAAAGTAGAAATGAGAAATAAAATTATTATAATTATTTGTTTGAGGTTTAAAGGCCATTCTGTGCCAATCACAACCGGAATGGAAAAACACGGAAACACACACGGGTGAACACGGAACACAACATGGCTCGGTCACCTCATGGACGCCACGTCATTCTCCTCCGCACTCACTAAAAGGTGAGCTCCTGAGAATATGCTGCTTGGAGAATGGAACATGTAGTTTTGGCGACTGCTTCATCAGAGTTTCTGCCGTATCTCTAGTCAAGTTCACCAATGAGGCATATGCAAATGCAATGCAATGAGGCGTATTCGACATGTGCTCAGTCGCTGCAATTATTTTTCCATAGGAAGTACTCGCCTTGAAATCGCAAACCTCAGCGGTAGACAGTGTCAAAAAAATCGGGAAGTAATCACTTCCCATTGGGTTAGGGTGAACTGGTCATGACCGCAGGGGATACTCTGACAGATTGCAGAAAGACAGATCAAGGGCAGAGAACGATTTTGTGACAAAATGAAAATAAGTGTCCTCAGGGTGAGTTGTGTGCTGCAAGGAGACAAGTGCTTGCAAGGTAGGGGAAGTCCGACAAAATCCGATTCAAAAAAGAATTCTGAACAAGATCCAGAGAAAACTGGTAGTAGAACGCAAGTAGTTAGACTGGAGATCGACACGTGTCCTGGAAGACAGATCAAAAGATATTTGGTTCTTTAAAAGAAATTTATTGGCTTAAGGGTCTGAAAAGGCCATGTCATGTCAAACACAAGTAATTACGCAAAATTAAATGGCGGCTCGGGAACTTCAGGGACGCCACATGACTCTCAGAATTCATCCTCTAAAACGTTGAGAACTTGAGGTGCATTGCGAAGCATCACAACACATCACTTCAGATGATTAGTTGGTTGGTTGGCTGGTTATTTGAGGTTTAACGGCACAAGAGCCTGTAAAGTTCATGCTGTGCCAAACACAAGGTACTCTAGGAACTGTATATGGCTGGGGCACTTCGGAGATGCCACGTCACTCCCCGTACTCGAAAGGTGAACCCCTGTGGGAACATCACTGAAAAACCAACGCGCTTATCAGACGTTGATCCACCTGTGAAAATGGGTACATGTTGGAAATATTGTATACCTAAGTGTAACATTATTGGTCTTGAATATACAAACTTATGGTGAATATGGAAAGTGACGAGAAGTTCTCCGAAATGCTTGAGCCATTAGTGTCCCTGATTACCTTATATTTGGTACAGAATGACCTCACAGGTCATTGCAACGTAAAATTTTAACTAACTAACCAAAGTGATAAAAAGTGACAGAGATCCGTGGAACCAAAGTTCCACTGTAAACTAGGCCCTGCATATGTAGTCGCCCTTTTGTTAGTTAAAATTGGCACTTGATAGCACAAGAGCCTGTAAAGGTAATTAAGAAAAACTAAATGGCTCGGATATTTCGGGTTGATGTCACACTATCTTCTGTACTCAGCAAAAAGGTGAGCCCGGGATTAATGGCCAAATACGGAGCATGTAGAGGATAGTAACTAAATTTTGCGACCTCCGTATTCGGAAGGTTGTCTTTTAACCACTGTGGAAACCAAGGTTGGTTGGTTGGTAATAGGTATTTAATGGCACAAGGGCCTTTAAAGATCATTCTATGGCAAGTACAAGGTAATTACGATACATTAAATGGCTGGTGCACTGCGGAAAGTGACGTCTTACTAAAAGGTGAGCCTCTGAAGGAACTGTGGAAGGCAAGTGGTGCGAACTAAGAATAGCGCCCTCTCTCTTTGTGACATTAATTGTTCTACGCTGTACGGTAACTGGAATTGATTCCGCTCATTGCTTCGTCTGCCGCTCTTGTGGTATAGTTGCTCTGAAATCGGACTTAAATCCACAAGAGTTCCAGTTCGAATGTTAGGGAATGGATGCTGTGCTTGTATTTAATGCCACTTTCAAAGATAGGTTGATGTGGCCTCACTGTGAGTAGGACAACTCCTCTCGAATGGGGTCGGCCCCCTCCCTGGGATAGCTGGGCCCCACTATGGAGGCCAACATTCCTACTCCATGCATCAAAAAATTATTCCGCGTTTTTTGAATGTCCTCAAAGCTTTACGTTCCCCGAAAATATTACAATCTTCTGCAGATTAGGATATCCCATCATCTCGAAAAGTCCTTCAAATATTAGAAAAATTACTTTTCGGGTTGATGCGATATCCCAAACTGCAGACCAGTGAGATATTTCCGGAGCATCTAGAGGGTAGTTTATTAATAATGATAAACTGTACATTTCCTTACGATATCTACTGTCAAATTCGGGTAATATATGAAATATGGACATAATATTTCTATGAACATCAATACAACTATTTTTGTCTCGAC
>JJRW01S0001553.1:67131-78142 GCA_001188405.1 Loxosceles reclusa
CAGTTTATTCGAGACCACCAGCCGTTGTACAGCTACACTGATGTAAGAAATTAAGAGAATTTGCATATTTTATCGAATTTCATAAAAAGAACTGAACTGAAAATAAAACCATTGCTTCTAGACAAAAATGCAAATCTTGTACGTCAAATATGTAAGCGTACACGTGTGTGTACGCCGAGCCAGTAGAGAAACAGGCTTTTATAGGCGCGCGTGGGTTAAGACGCATTTCGTTCGCTAGTAAACCACGGCGAATTTCTTGGTGTTATTTTGCAGCAATTGGTTAATTTGAAATTGTAACAGTAAAAATGAGTAACCACCAACGTTTAGATGATGGAATGACGTGGCGAATCCTAGGGACGATAGAAGCAGGCCAATCTCAAGTTCAGATTTGTAGAGAGTTCAATTTAACGCCCAGCTTCGTGTGCAACTTATGGAAACAGTTCCAGGATACCGGATTCATCGAGAGAAAGCCTAGGCAAGGTCTTCCAATAGCCACGACGGCCATAGAATATCGGTATTTGTCGATTATAGCGAGGCGTAACAGGAGTGCTACAGCTTCTCAGTTCTCTCGTGACATGTATGCAGCCACAGGAACCCGTGTATCAAGGGGGACTATTTCCAAAAGACTTCAAGAGAGAGAGGGTTGTTTGCAAGAAGACCTGCTGTTTGCATCCTGCTCACTTCTGCGAACAGGAGAATCCGTTCATCATGATGCAGAGAGCATACAGATTGGAGTATGGATCAGTGGGCGACCGTTCCCCTCACTGATGAGTCCCGGTTCAACCTAAGCTCCGATTCTCGCCGTACGTTCATCTGGAGAGAACCAGGGACCCGCTACCTGCCCTCCAATGTCCGAGAAATCAACCATTATGGTAGCGGAGGTTTGATGGTCTGGGCAGGCATCATGTTGGATGGCCGCACACCTCTCCATGTCTTTGAAAGAGGCACTGTGACTGCTGTGAGGTATAGGGATGAGGTCTTGGAGCCCTATGTTCGCCTTTTCAGGGGTGCAGTTGGCCCTGAATTAATTTTAATGTACGACATTGCGACCCCACATAGACCTCTTCTGGTCGACGAATTTCTAGAAAGTGAGGATATTAGTCGGTTGAATTGGCCACCAAGATCTCCAGACCTTAATTCTATAGAGCATGTGTGGGACTCTCTGGGAAGGGCAATTGCAACTCGCAACCCCTCCTCCGAGAACCCTCCATGGCCTGAAAACAGCGTTGCTGAGCGAGTGGGAACTATTGCCACGGGAACTGAGAAACTGCCTTATTTCAAGTATGAAATCCCGCTGCGATACCTGTATATCTGTAAGAGGGGACCATAACCCCATTAACCTATGTATGACCCCCTTTTTTTTGTTTTTTCTTCAACCGCTGTTTTTTCATACCTTCCGACTCCAACGAGTGTTACGCACGATCATGCGTGTGTATTACAATTACTAAATGGTTGTTTGTTTTGTATTATATCAATGTATGTACATATGAAATTTCATTAAAATCGGTATAGTAGTTCCACAGATAATCGACCAAGTCTGAAAATTCTCTGAATTTCTTACACCAGTGTATTTGCTAACGTCTATCGTAGTCTACATGTTTTGGTATGTTTTATCAATCAATCAGTCAATCATTTCAATAATCTACGTGCCAACAAATTTCAAAACAATTAACTGGCAACCTTTGCAAGCATGCTTCCACCGATAATATACATTATTGTTAGACTTTACTGTGGGCTTAAGAAAGGGACTTAAGAAAGAACGGGAAGTAAAACTTAGGTATACGAGCATCGACAAAACAAAATGAAAAGTACGAAACAAAATGACCAATTAAAATACTGAAGTTTAAGTAATTTACCAATTCAAGTAATTCAAAAGATTACAGCACCCATTCCAGATTCAATCGATGTAAACGTTGACAATTAACACTATTTCAACTTCATGAACGAATCATTTGAGCATTTGAGCAAACGAATCATTGAAGCTGACGCATAAATCTCTAATATTAAACAATAAAAATAACACAACTGTAGCGACCGCCGCACTATTTCACGTGGCTAAGGGAGACAGGTAAATCGGCGGACGAGCAGAAGCGCATCCGAAGCAGAAGGGACAGTTCGGTTCTAGCACACGTCGGGTACGGATGTCCAGTAATGTAATGGGAGTATGTAATCTGGATGTAACGAGTAACATAGTATGTAATATGGTTGCTTAATAAATGTATATTCTTAAGAGTGCATCATTCTGCTTTAACAAAAGCTGTTATACCTTCTGATAATGATTAAGTCGCAAGAGCAATCCTAAGTTGGTGACACTGGACTTCGTGCATGCGGCTGACGTTTCCATCTGCTTCCACTGCTTTTTCAATGGATTCCATTGGACTAATACTTGCCGTACAGTGATCATTGGACTAATACTTGCCTTACAATGATCAGTGGATTTAATACTTTATCTGTGCAGCAATGCTTTTAATTATTTCAAGCATGCCGACCGATAATTTGCCGGATAATAGGATCACAGATGTATCAGTGAAGTTCTGGGTTCGTTCTGCCGTACCAACCCAGAATTCTGGTTCGGCCAGCTCAAAAGTTAATTCGCTTTAGCTGGAATTACGCAAGAAATAACGAAATTTCATCATGAAATAGAGTCCTTGCAATAAGATGAGTTAGCGATCATCGGCGATATTATGACCAATTTTACGGCATAAAATCCGTATTTGGCCAGCAGGAGCCGCCTGTGCTCGCAATACACCGATACCGAACAGCAGGAACTCCGTGATTTAACGTCCGAAATACAACTCCGGAGATCAAAAACCTTCGCGCCTACTTTTAGAAATGCGGAGTAAAGCCGGCACACGCGTAAGTGAAGACTTACTTAAGACGCTGTGTTTGCAGCGATTGCCCACGTACGTGTTACAGATTTTGGAAGAATTGCGGAAATGTGGCCGACGGTATTATGTCTACCACTAGTGCAAGCGTTCTTATAGACGAGGTGAAGATGGAATACCCATCTTTTCACAGCATATTGATGGACATTTCCTCCAGTCTCTCCCGACTAGGAAATAAACCCAGACGGCGTGCGGGAGGTAAAGGGGATCGCGATTGGCGACGTTCAGCGAGCCGTTCGTGCGAAGAAAATGTAAGCCACTGTTGGTACCACCGCCGGTTTAAAGGAGCTAAACCATGTATGCTCTCGGAAAACGACTAACATCGTTAGGGCGTAAACCGTAGCGCCTTGTGCGCCATATTCGTCTCATTTGAGACTTTTGACGTCTACCCCTATGGGGGTTTCAAGTAATTATGGCCTGCTGGACTTGGCCATTATCCATTCTGGATTTCACTGCCCTTCAAACCACTCCACGGAGGGACAAAGCTTCCCTCCCTCCCTACTACCTTATCCGCCGGTTGCGTAACTTCCAGGCGGGAGAGACTGGAGTTTATATATTTAGCCAGTTCCAATAGCTCATGTCTCGCAGACGGTGTTTGTATACCGATCGTCGGGTTCGCTATAGAGCGAAGGTCTCGCGTCACTTCTGCTGTGTGTGGGCATTCTAGTGCGTAGTGCCGAGCCTCACCACTTGCGCTACCGCAACTGCACGCTGGCGATGAGAGGTGTTTCGTCCTATGCAGATAGGCGAAACCTCCCATGACCGGTTACAATTTGTGTTACGTGGTAACCTAGGTCTTTGTATGTCGTCGCTCCCACTTTGAGGACGATTTCATGGGTAAGTCGGCCGGTCGTCGAGGTGTCCCAACGCGGTTGCCACCCAATCATCGTTGGCGTGGCAAGCCGTTTTTTGTACTGTGTACTTCTTGGAGGACCATTCCAAGTTACAGAGCTTAGGTGGGAGCCAGCCATCGCTAGTTGGTCGGCCAACTCATTGCCCGGGGCCCTGAAGTGATCACGCACCTGGAGAATTCTACAGAACGTCTACTTCGCTCCAAGCACAGAACCTCCGCGAACCAACAGACGAGAGGAGTCGAGTTCTTCAGTGTCTCGATAGCACTGAGTACTGACATGCAGTCGAATAATATCCTCACATGTGTTTTGGGGGTAGAACGCCCACCCAATCTACCGCTTTCTCCAGGGCCATGACCTCCGCTTTAATAACGGTTGCCTCGCCATTTAATCTGAACTTCAGGCTGTGCTCCAAGTTCCCTTTTTTAAGTACATAGAATGCGCCTCCCACATTGCTTCCCTCCTTGGAACCATCAGTGAAAATCTCGTCCCCCTTGATACGATTGATCTCCGGAAGACAAGTGAAAAGCCGGGAGGTTTGCCGGATATACTCTCCAAGGTTCCACCTCTGGTTTCAAAACCGCCTCCATGTTTTCTACATGGAAGCAGGGGCGTTGCATTTTGCCCGCGAAAGAAGTGCGGCTTCCTGGGAAACCGCCAAGTCCACTGCCAGGACCATAATGCGTCGTGCGAGACCGTTCTATAGGCTCGACATATATGTAACGCACAGACCCTTTGGATGGAAGTTAGGATTTTGCCCTCGCGGACTCTCTGCCTTCCACCATGCACCAGCAGCATACACCGTCATTCACTCTATAGCACGTTTGTACACCATTCTAAGTGCACCGCCCTTAAGTACACACGTTGTTCGGGCAAAGTATGCTAATCTACTCATGACAAGCTCAATTCTTTCCTTTACCCGCTACAAGTGAGGGAAGAAGCTAAGAGTCTTGTTTAAACGTAACTCCTAGAACCTTGATCTCGTCGTTTGTTTCTATAACTGAGCCACCCATCCTGAAGTAATGCTTCAGCCTTCTCAAGAATTTCCCACAGACGACAACAATCACCTGGGTCTTGGGAACGCTGAACCGGATACGGTGGGCCACGCTCCACTCTGGTATTTGTGTTCAATGTCTCATTTACTCTTACCTGTAGTTACCGGGTGTGTTCGCTGAAACTGTCAGAGTAGGGCGTAGAAACTATCAGAGTATCATCAGCGTAGGCTTGCATAGCACCCCCTTGGAGTTCGAGTGCTAATTCGCTATTCGCAACCAAGTTCCACAGCAACGGACTGAGGGAGGAAACCCGTAGAGTTCCCCGCTCCAGCTGCCTTTCCAGTGTCACTCCTTCCGTTTCGGCTACCACGGCCCTATCTGTAAGATAGGAGAGCAGTGTTTCATAGATGTTACACGGACAGCCCACCTCTTTTAACAGTTAAAGTATGTCTGGCCACCACACCTTGTCAAACGCTCCCTCCACGTCAAGCAACACCATCGCCGTGTAAAAAAACTTCACGTTTGCGCTTCTGACCTTCACTTATCAGGCGCCACAGAGCCATAGTCGCGCTGCGTTTTGACCTGAAGCCATGCTGTGTCGACTTCAGGAAGCTCTTTCGCTCTGCATGAAAGTAGTTCGAGACTAGAGTAACCGCTCTAAGACTTCTCCTAATGTCGATTTTAGGCTTAATGCTTAATTAAAGGATCCCTATGATCCTTTCCCGGCTTAGTCAGTAGCACAAGCGTTCCGCATTTCCAGTCACTTGGGAGCACCCATGTCCTGAAAAATGAGTTGAACATTGCAGAGAGCACGTTCAGTTCTAACTCATGGAGTTTTTGCACGATCTGTGCCTTGAGTCTGGCTAGACCTGGCGCTTTCCGTTTCGGTAGCAACCTGACGACTGTGTCGAGTTCCCTCGTTGCGAGCATAGCGCCCGGACGTGTGTCCGGTGCGTGCGACAAGGGCAAGCGTATCTCCCTTTAAGTCGGAGTGTCGTTCTCTCTGTCGTCCTTGGGGTAAAGAGCGTCAGTCTGACACTTAAGGTCTCATCGACATTGGCGGTTAGTGTTCAGTTAGTTTAGCGGTTAGTTAAGTTTCCGAACACACTACTACACTTCAGTTGGCAAGAGCATATTATCAAATTCCAGTCCGTGAGGAAGATTTACCTAAGATAGCGGTGGCAACCCCTTTTGGACTTTTCAAATTCTTATACATGCCATTTGGTTTGTCCAATGCAGCTGCCAAGTCCCAAAGACTTATACACCAAGTGCTCAGGGACTTCGATTTATGCATTCCATACTTTGACGACGTACTAATATGCGTACAACTATACATACCAGACAGCTTATAAACAATGAGAAGAAATTTCTTTAGGTCTTACATCTGCCGTACATGTTCAGAGATGCTAAATGTATTTCTGACCCTCCCTGGGATCGAATCAGGGTTTTTCGGTTGGTACCCGAATGGGCTGACAACTACACCAGAGAGAGACAAACAAAATAGATCTCAGAACGTTCTCGTTGACAAATATGAGCCAGGTTTTTTTATTTATTTTTCGGAAAGTTCCGTTTTTGAGCGGATTCGAATTCCGAAATAAATATCAGCCCCTGTGAGCGCAGTATGCATACAACTACACATGATCGACAGCTTTTAAACAATGAGAAGAAATTTCTCCAGGTCTCGCAGATGCCGCACGCGCTCAGAGATGCTAAATTTAGCATCTTTGAACGTGTATGGCACCTGTAAGACCTTGAGAAATTTCTTCTCATTGATGTACTAACAGCATCGAGGGATGCAGCTAAAAACATATGAATGTCCCAAAGAAAGTATTCCAGCGGTTTGACGAATTCAGTGTGGTTCTCAGTGCATCCAAGTGTGTGTTAGCACAGAGTTAGTTAAGTTTTGCATCACATGATTGGTCCGGACGGAATAATGCTTATACCTGACAAAGTTTCAACTATAACCACTACAGTAAGCCTACCACTGTTAAAGAGCTGGCTGTAGCGACCGCCGTACTATTTCGCGTGGCTGAAGGCGACAAGAAAATCGGCAGACGAGCAGAAACGCATCCGCGGCAAAAAGGGCAGTTCGGTCCTAGCGCTCGTTGGGTACGGATGTCGAATACTGTAATGCGAGCATGTAATTTGGATGTAAAGAGTAACGTAGTATGTAATCTGGATGTTTAATAAATATTCGTATATTCCTAAGAGTGCATCATTAGGTTTCAACGAAAGCTGTCATACCTTTCTGATAATAATTAAGTCGCAAGAGCCATCTTAAACAAGTTTGCTACTGCGATGCACGCTCTCTAAATCTTATACAGAACTATTCGTGTGACACAAGTTTACTACTGAAACAGACCCTCAAAAAAAAAAAAAAAAGTAGCCTGCCGTTGAGTACGTAACGGTGAAGGTCCTTTTCCAGAGGTCTCTACCATGTGAACACGATCACCTAAACGACGACGCTACTACCGCAACTGCGTGTAAAAAAACCGTCGTACGAAAAAAAAAAAAAGAAAAAAAGAGAACTAGGCAGCGTAGATGCAAATCTGCAGTGGAAACGTCATTCAACAGCAAACTCAATAAGTAAACCTTCGAAAAACACTAGAAGAGACACACTTCCACTATTTACTATCATCAAAAGCACAGAAATAAATGAGAAGAACCACGAGCTTTTGAAAATCGCCTACGCAATCTTTAAAAGACCTTCTCAATTTTCTAGCTCTCGTCCCTATATAATGGAAACTACTAATCATGGAATCTTCCAGAGACTGCCAGAAGGACATGTCGTCAGATTCCTTCTCTCTCTCTAAGGCATGTACCATGGAGTACCGCCTCAACTGCGCAGTTGTAGTTTTCTCTTCTTTTCTCTCTTCAGATTACAATCTATGATGATGAAAAACACAACGAGATAGATCGCGTCACTGGCTAAACTCATTTTCTCCTCCTTGAGACAATACAAACGACTATAAGCTTCCAGGCTTCTGTAAAGGCTTCCATGATGATAGTGAGCTCTATCAATGTGCTGTATTTGCAATTCCTATACGTCTACAGAACTGTTAGTTTGCTTTAGCAGGGATTATTCGTCATGTGGTTAAATTTCTCTTCGAGTTACTTAGTGGATGTATAGGTTGTATGCTGTAATACACAATTAGACCAAAAGTATCCGGACACACAGTGGTACGGACTCGTAGAGTCCTGAGGCATATATTAGTATGATGTTGGTCCCCCTTTTGCATCGATGACAGTCTGTACACGTCTGGGGAGACTTTCCACCAGTTTTTGATAAGTGGCCATAGGAATGGACTTCCAGGCGCCCATCACATCGGAAGTGAGTGCTGGCAGTGAGGATGCTCGGTTTGGCTGCCGATATAATTGGAATTCCACTTCGTCCCAAAGGTGTTCTATGGGATTGGAATTGGGACTCTGAGAAGGTCAGTCCAGTTTTTGAACACCCATTTCGTCATACCATGCTGCACAAGTTTCGATGTGTGAATGGAGTAGTTGTCCTGCTGGAAGAGAAATGGGCCTTCAGCAAAATATTACCATAGAGTTGGGAGAGCAGCATTGTCCAGAATGTCCACATACATCTCAGAGTTCATGTTTCCAGCCACAGGCACGGCGGAACCCAGGCCAAAAACTGAAAACACACCCATACCATGATGCTGCCACCACCAAACTTGACAGTCGGCGCAATGCAGTCACTTAAAAAACGATCGCTGGACATCCGCCACACCTGGACGCGGCAATCGGACTGCCAGATTGTAAAGCGAAATTCATCACTCAAAAGAACATTTCCCCACATGTCCACAGTCCAATGACGGTGAGCTTTGCACCACTACAATCGATGCTTCGCATTCTGGGGAGTTATGTTCGGCTTGTGAGCGGCTGCTCGACCATGGAATCCCAGGTTTTATTATTCTCAACGAGCAGCCCTGCTGCTAGCACTAATGCCTGATGAACTTTGGAACTCTTGAGTGATTTAAACCACCGGGGACTTGCGATTTTGTCTCACGACCCTTTTCAGAGTTCGACGGCTACGTTCACTATTTTTTCGGTTTGTCACTTCGATTTTCTGCAGTTTCACTGCCGCGATGTTTCCACTTCACAATTAGATCACTCACAGTGGATTTTGGCTTCAGTAGCATGTCCGAAATTGTGCGAACTGATTTCCCACAAAGGTGGCATCTCACTATAATGCCACGATCAGTCACTAAGATCATTTGACTTACATTGTTACTTGACATCGTCTCACAAAAGCATATATATGATCTGACAAACTACTATCACCGCTTTTATAACTGTGGCATACACATCAAACTACGTCACCGGCCAGATCCACTACTTTCGGTTGTGTCCGGATACTCTTGGCCAGATAGTGTATACGAAGAAGTTTGATAACAGTTTACTGTTAACTGCAACTTGTTTCTTTACCGTCAAAAGTAGTTACTCTCTGGGCGTGTACGAGAGATTTATTTGCCGTTGGATTGCGCTGCTGTTTGCTAGAATTATGACGGAGTAAATATTCATGTTAACATGAC
Source organism: Loxosceles reclusa (assembly GCA_001188405.1). Taxonomy (NCBI): domain Eukaryota; kingdom Metazoa; phylum Arthropoda; class Arachnida; order Araneae; family Sicariidae; genus Loxosceles; species Loxosceles reclusa. The sequence continues at coordinate 76,404 of JJRW01S0001553.1, forward strand.
AAACTTTAACCATGGGAGAAGCTTTAACGCGGTCAAGACCAGAGTTTCATATTGCAAGAGTAATGCAGAAGGTTGATATTAAAAGCATTATAGGTTCACAAGATGAACATATTCTAGACAAGGTAAACATAAAAAAAATCCGGAAAATACACTCAATAAATTTATAGAACTAAGAATCTAAAATTTGTCAAAAGTGAGTTTTATTGAAAATTATTTCTACGATTAATACAGCCGTACTTAAACAGCATTTGAGCGTATCAATGCGTTCAACCCTTGAAGTTCAGCCCAGTAACACCACTCAAAATGTGAAATCCAGGATAAAGACGGTACCCTTCATGACCAGCAGAACTGTTTTTGCTGCCAAGCAGCTTGAGATGGTCTTAATCTATTTGACTACAAGAACGCATTCACTCTTCATTTGGATCTGCTAGTCCATAGTGGTCGCAGATTTTTGAGAAGACCTTTACTGGAAAGATCATCCCCCTTGAAATACAGTCCAGTGACACCATCGATGATGTCAGAACAAAGATCCAAGTCAAGGAAGGCATCCTACCTGACTAACAGCATCTTATTTTTTTATGACAAGCAATTGAAGATGGCAGCACTTCCTCCATGAAATTCTTCATCGGTAAAAATTGATTTTTCAGTTCAAGTTTGAATTCATTAGTGTAGTTTTTTTTTTTCATAATAGCTGTATATCAACAGATTTCATCTGCTTAGCCACAAGTTTCTTCCTTTGCATTTTTGCACTGAGGTACAGTTAGCATTTAACCATTCGATGATCACTTTCAGTTTTGAATCTATTGAGGACGCCACAGTCATTAATTCCTTTTTTTTTGCTTGCTAAAATGTAATCAACTTCACTGGTACCTCCACTTGGATTTCTCCATGTCCATTTTCTTTGTGGGTTTTTCTGAAAAAAAAAAAAAATTCATAATGTAAAGACCTTCGTGTTCTGCAAATTCCACCACTCTGATTTCACGTTCATTTCGTTCTCCATATTGACGCTTTCTAACTGATCTGTCTCCTTTCCGATACTTACCAATTCTTGCCTTAAAATCTCCCATTACTACACGTTGATGTACTGCTTGCCTTTGTTGTGCATGTCTTGAAGCTCTTCACAAAAACCATCGACTGCTTCATCTTAGTAACTGGTGGTTGGTGCATAAGTTTTAATTATTTGAAAAGGGTACCTCTTTGAGTTGTGGATTCCTAATCTTGCAATTATATCTGATGAGCTTTCATTCATTGCAATGTTGTTCCTCAACCTTATGCTGATGATAAAACCAACTCCACTTGTTCTTCAGTTGTCTGTTCCTTTGCAATACAACAGGTGTCCACTCCTGACTTCCAGTATTTCTTCACCTTTCTTTCTAGCTTCACCACTTCTAATTTGACCATTTGATCAGGTCAAGTTCTCCTTCTAAAGTTCTTGAATCTCGCCTTCTGCTAATAGGGTTCTGCAGTTCCATGTAGCTCTAGTCAAATAGAAGCTAGCTGCGATGACCCGGTGATTCTTAGCACCTTCTGCGCCTTCACACTACAGTAACCGCTGCCAGAGAGAGGAATGATACAACTTCTACAGGAATAAGGGCCGTGCTTTATGATTGTAATTCATCTTGAAGGGATTTGGCCATTTCTCATCACGCTGAAGAGTGTGGGTTGGTGAATAGACTGCCCACGTCCGTAAACGATGGTTACTAGCAGTTGCACTGCAGAAAATTGTGGATCGGACACTA
>JJRW01S0001555.1:138218-149130 GCA_001188405.1 Loxosceles reclusa
TGCAGAGACTTATTTTGTGAAGCATCTTCAAGGCATTTTTTTTAAGCTCTGAAGCAGGCCGATGCATTATCAGTACTCCACTAAATCAGTCTAAGTCTCAATGTTTTCGGTTAACAACAACAAAAAATGATGATACAAACATGAAAATATTATACAACTATACATGCCCGACAGCCTTTTTAAACAATCAGAAGAAATTTCTCCAGGTCTTACAGTTGCTGTACACGTTCAGAGATGCAAAATGCATTTCAGGCCCTCCCTGGGAAAACCTGGAGAAATTTCTTCTCATGAGTCTTAGTAGTAAGGCACTCTTCTATCTCCCACGACTATCACAAAAGCTAATGTCCAATATCATCGTTCATGTTGTAATGGCCACTCACAAAAAACTTCAAAATAGGCTTCTACAGACAAGAGTCGGCGTAGTTTAATCGGTTAAAGCGGCCATTCTGGAGCTCTGGGGATGGCAGATCCATAGGTTCGAATCCCGGTGTAGAAAAAAAACTAAATTTTTTTTTTTTGACAAATGGCGCCCGAACTTAGGAACACACAATAGTGGTCAAGGACCCAACCGTTAGGTCCACCACTTTAGGTCAGGTCGATATCCTGGCCTCTCTTTCAAGTTGGGGAGGATGTAATGTCCACCCACGAAAGACTTCAAAATAAGCTTCTACAGACTTTCTATTATTGTGCATTCACACTGAAAATTCATAAAAATATATAATCATATCCAAAATATGCATATGTGTACCTATAGAAAACCATTGTATTCTAGCAATTAAAGGAAACCAAAAACAAAAACAAAAGAAAAAATATTGAAAAAAGTGTATATTTTGGAATGCTATACACAATTACACGTGAATTTCATGTTGTTGTTTTTTGTTTGTTTTGTTTCAGGTGGAAGAAGCTGAAGGTTCAACCGCAGAATGGAGTTACGACTCTCACGTATGTTAACAGCACTCCACCGTGATCCTCCCAAAACAACATTACAACAACAAAACTCAGATAAGTCCAAACTCTTGAGGCACATTCCATTGTGATAATGAACTTCGTTTTTATAAATTATGAAAAAGCATGCCCCAGGATCACTGGACATCAAGTATTCTTTAAAAATTGTTTTATCAAGAACTGTAATCAAGAATTTCTGGGCATTACTGCAGATTTCAATGAACTAGAACCTCTGAATGACCAGCAGCACAGAGGCCCATTTCGTCTCATGAAGTTTCAAAACGTGTAAAAAGACTACTGTGTATCAATATTTTGCAGTTGAAGCTTTAGGAAGTAAAGAATGAACTGTTTTGCTGTGTTCCATTAAAATTCATTTACAGCCTTGTATTAAGTGTTCATACATTAGCTCTTTGTCAAACTAAAATTTTTCCTGTGCAATGATGTAAAGATTCAAGCACTATATTCTGTGCTGGTAAAAATTTGATTTTATAAAACTTGCAAAGTACTGATGAGCAACATCAGTAATATTTTCAAAAAAAAAAATGCTGTATGTAAAATAATGCTAACTTTGTGCATCATTTGAAAATTTGTAAAGAATTTCATCTCTCTAATAAAGACAATATTACTGTTTGTGTTATAATGATGTATGTGTACAATAAACAATTTAAATTCTATCAAAATACAATTTATACTTCTAGCTGTACATATAAAAGAGAAAAAACTTTTACCATGTGAAGAGTAAGATGATAATGATGAACTTAAGATCAAATTATAATAGCTTGAACCAACGTTTTCCTGTCAGAACCCAAAGATGCCAGTGCAAACTAGAGATCTATCTCATTTTGGGTTTAGAGTGTATGGTCCAACAAAGCAGCAGTAGTAGTAGACTGTTCTGGGAGATAATTAAGTGAAGGAAAAACAGCTATACAAATCTTCACTTTTCCAACAATGGAAACATTGCAGCAGCTCCCACATCCTCACTGAAAGTAACAGGCGCTCCTGTCAACATGATGATGCGTGGTTTTTTATGGCTCAAGGACCTATTAAGATCATGCTGTGCCATACATGAGATGAACATGAACAAGATGAAGACAAACACACACACACACACCCATGACAACCAGGACTCAAACATGAGTTACTCAGCACAGCAGCCTGTCACCAGTACCACTGAAGTGGCTCACTCTTGTCAACAATGATCTAGAGTAGTTTCTGTACAAGTTATTACATTGATTGGTTCGTTGAATGTAACAGCACAAAACCCGGAAAGGCTCTGTTGTGCCCAATACAAAATAATTACAATACGTTGGCCCAACTAGTTGACTGCAGCATATGGTGGCTTTCTTTGTGGTCTTTGATTTCTGGCTGGTTGCCTTTATTCGGAACCTAACTACTTTGTGGAAGGTTGATACTTTATTGTACCACCAGTTTGTTTTTCTTGTCTGTCCTTTGAGGTCTTTTTTTCTTCCTTTACTTTTATGGGTTTTTTTTTCAAAAACTCTTTCTAATGGATTGGTTGATTGACTTACATATACATGAACATAATGACCAACATGAACACCAACCAATTTTTTAATGGGTTGGTGGTTTGAAATTTAATGGCACAAGGGCCTGTAAAGGGCATGCTGTGCCAAGCACAAGATGAACACGGTACACTAACTACATAGCTCGGGGATGTCACATCACTTCCCGTACTCACTAGAAAAGGTGAGCCCTGAGGAGAAGATTCACAAAGACTGAGTAACATTTGCATACAGTTTTTAAGCAAAGCTTAAAGGAAGGGAGGAAAAAATACTCAGAGAACAGACAGAAACAACTGGTGGTACAATGAAGGGCCACTCTCCTTTAACCGGGTGTTTGTAGAGCTTGGTTGTGTTCGTTTGAGACTGGTCTCAAACAAAAATAACCAAGCAGAAAGACAGAGACCAAACAAAGAAAGCCACCTCAAGCTGTAGTCAAGTAGTTGCAAAATAGTTTGGTCTGAAGATGCCAAAGGAAATTTAGCAAATATATTTACAAAAAATTAAAAACTAATAAATAAAAACTAAATGAATAATAAAAATAAAAACTTTAAACTAGTATATTTATGCCTGTATTTAATGGCACAAATGTAAAGATGATGACGATTATTGGGTTTTTATGTCTCAAGGACCTATTAAGATCATGCTGTGCCAGATACAAGATGAACATGAACAAGGTGAAGTCAAACACACACATCCATGCCGACCGGAACTCGCTCTTCAGCACAATAGCCCATCACTGCACCACTGGAGTGGCCACAAATGCCATGATGGGCCAAACTCAAGGTAATCACAAAACACCAAATGAACTCTGGCACCTCAGAAAACACCACTTCACATACTCACTAAAAAGATGAGCTCCTGAGATAAGGCAGGATGCTGTTGGTTGGTTATTTGAAGTTGAATGGCACAAAGCCTGTAAAGGCCATGCTGCGCCAAACACAAGGTGATAACGGAACACTATATGGCTCGGGGATGCCACGTCACTCCCCTTACTCACCAAAAGGTGACCACCTGAGGGGAAGGCAGGATGCGGAAAAGGGATATTACGGGGCAACTGATTGTGCGTGTGAGAGGTGGATTGGGATGGGGAAGAAGGATATTATTTATGGGACAACTGATGGAGTAACAGGTTTTGAAATTTTGGAGGAATTTTCTCAGTAACCGAAAGAACTTGAATTATTATCTAGAACAATGTACTTTCATTGGAAACTAATGAGCTAACACTTGATTTATACCCACATCACATTTTAACAGAAATGTCTCTTATGATAGTTCTAGACGATTTGGCCTAAATAAAGTTCAGCAAAAACAATTTTAGTATTAGCCTGGAATTTTAATAGCAACCTACCACATTTATATGCTGTAGTTGCAATACCAATTGCTATGCAATCTAATTCTTCAGCTATCTTCTTCATTTCAGCATAATACTGGGAATACTGGCCACATAAAGTGCAAGAAACAGTCCAAGGAGAAAAGGTTGACAAAAACCAGTGTGTCGCGCCCTCATCGTAGATGATTCAAACAACTTATTCAAGTATTCCTCCAAACAAAATGTATTCTGATCAAATTCTGAAATAAATGGTTCCCAAAGTTCGAAAACACTTTCAACGATGCACCAGACAAACTGTAAAAACAGCATTGATGAAGCCAATGAAGAAGCAGGTCTAAAACTTGAATGGGACAAAGCTCAATTGTAAAACTTAAGTTCACACAATTATCTGGAAGGGTGTCGCATAATAAAATTAATTAATAGTACAATGTATAAGATGATTTAATAAATAAATTACAAAAATTCAGGAATTTCAATACAATAGTTATATACTGCAGTAATGACCTTTTTTTAGCATGAGTACCTTATACATTTATGAACACACAGCTAATAGGATTACAGAGCAGGAGCACCCAGCAGAAGTGAGTTTTGAAAAAATGTCTGCAGTGCTTTTAACAACTTGGACCTTTTGGAGCAGAAAAACATAGTTTCGGAGCAATGTATATATAGAGTCCTCCACCCCTGTTCTTCGGAAAACATGGGGTAAGTCGAACAAATTGGCTCAAAATTCGGAAGACTCCAGGAAAATTCGGGAGACTTAGAAGTTACTTAACCTAAATTGGAAAATATACCTATTGTTATGCAGAGAAGAGTCCTACATAATCTAGAGTGCGTCTCCTGAACAAAGCTTCACTGCCGAACATGACACGTGATGCAAATTTGCACACACAAGTCAGTTTTGTTTGTTTGGTAGAAACAAACAACGCAGTTCTTGAATATTGATAATTGAATTCACATAAACTTTGCAGTTTCAGCGCAAATGCATTGTGATGTGCGTTAGTTGCAGCATAAATATGAAAACATAAATTTTAGTGTAATGATCTCACTGATAATCAACTAAGGATTGCCAAATGCAATGCAAATCACCTTCAATCTTCGACAACGTACACGAAGAAATCACAGTCTCCAGGTGGAAGGTTGTCATGTCGCGAAGCAACAAAATTTGGGAGCCTTTAACAACGAAGTGTGCATAGAGTCTTTAAAAACAAAGACGATGTCCTACATTTTGAAAACAGAACGAGGCTTAGTCGAACCTTCGCGTTTCACATTTTTTGAAACAAAATCAGGTAAACTACTAAACAGTTCACTTTTTTAAAAATGAATGCTGCTTTCATCATAAAAGTTAGTGCAGACAATATCATCAACGATCATAATATTTACTTTGTTGACAACAAAGCATAGGAGCTCGTTGATGCGTGGCTCACAAGCGGCAGCCATGATGAGATAGATGCAATAAGTGATCATAAATTACGATACGCGTATAGTTAAAACGAAATCGATTTTTCTGGCCTTAGGGGCGATCTCAGGGCTTCCCTGCACAAGATTGACCTTCAATGTAAAGCGAGGCCCCCCCGAATCACCCTTAATGGTCCCCTTAATGGCTCGATGGTGCACCGCGGGTGTTGCAAGGCTATCAGTACGCCTCTGATTTTCGGTCATGCAATGAATAAATTTCATTACAAATAATAAATCGTTAAAATTCATGAATTGCGGAGAAATGTGTGGAACCGCGGAGTACAACTTATTTTGCTTTTCGGAGAATTTCTGCGACTTGTGGATCTGCTGGTAACTGTACATCAAGTATACAGTCGTAGTGTTCGAGTCGAAGACTCGAGATGTATGCCGTACCCGTCCAATAAGGACTTTTGACGGCTAGCCCTTAGGGGAAACAAGTCTGGTCGCTCAGCGACCTCAGCCAGTCATAACCTACCCGGATCGACGAGATTCACTCTCCGTAGAATCAGGCGAGGAGCAAAGAGCCCAGACGCATTGTATTCGTGCTTCTGACTCCAGTCTGTACATTTAGTACCTGTTGACTTCACCAAGATCTTGTCTCCCGTCTGGTAAGCTCTTGACTTACCAAAGTCCAGCTCTTCACCGGAAGGTGTGAGGCAACACGGAGGAAACCCCCAGTACTACCCTACCCCCTGAGAAACCTGGAGTGGTGAACTCGGGCTTGTCTCAATTCAAGATGTCCAGGAAAGCCTGGCCTGGCCAAATGGGCCCCTCTCTGCTCCCAGGGTCAGAGTAGGGAGAGACTCGCAGGCCGTAACGCGTTCGAATGTGGGCAAAGGCTGACGAGATCTTTTCAGATCAGACATCAAATAGACAAAGACAATTCGACTTTACTCAGTCGAGTATCATTTCTAATAGTTCTAATTCCCTCTCTAATATAAAAGTATAATTATCATAATTAACAAAACAAGCTAAAGAATTGAATCTACCATTCAGAATTGAAGCCATGACGAGCAGACGAAGTGCGCGTGAACATGAATGGAGTGTAGAGGTCAAACGTATAAAACACGCTGCACTAGGTTGCATATGCTGCAGTAGGTACGCTGTATGCGTATTTTTTTAATTCTTCATCTTTACGAAGTCTGGGCTGTAAGAATTTCAGCCAGAAAAACAAAAGCAGCACTGCTGTTTCAGAAAGATACCCACAGAACGGTTGGAAGACAGCATGAGACACGCTAATTGCCGTCATTACCAGTTGCCATAATCGATAATCTTTGTAATTGAAGCAACTGAAAATATTCAGATAAGAGTGATGATAGCCTCCAAGAGCTGGCCGCTGACATCGAAAGACTCGCCCGTTTGGCTTTTGCCCATTGTCCTACAGATGTCCAAAATGCCTTAGCACAGCAGCATTTCATAAACGCTATCAGTGACCCGGATACCCAGCAATCTACAAGGACGGCCGACTGCAAAAACTACAGCAAGCTGTAGTACATGCCATGAAATTCAACGCTTCACGGAGTGCTGCTCGTGGTGTTCGTTGTTCAGTGCGTGTGACAAGAGTGCAAGACCAAGTTCCATGGACTGAACACCATGACAAGCCAACATATGCCAGAAGTAACAATGTCAGAACAAGATTCATGTGCTGGAATTGTGGTGAGCTAGGACATTTGCGTGCCAACTGTAAAAAGCCTCACCCTGTAGAATCAAAGGAGGTCCCTTTCTTCAATTCATCTGCCAACCAGGGGAAGCGCCAATTTGCCGGTCTCACAGGGCCGTGGCTGTTTGACGTTGAAAGCGCTTCAGCTAGTCCTACAAGCCTCTTCTTTGCATGGAACCAATAACAGCCTACTTGCCGAGGGGAAGATCAACAGTCTAGACTGCAGAATGTTGATCGACATGAGTGCAAACGTCACTCTAGTGCACCCTGATATTTTCCACCAGCTTCCATACCAACCACCATGGAACACCACATCACCAGCCATCCTCGGGACAGTGAACAAGCTCAATTTTACAGGATTGTTGCACTAAACCTGATGATCAGGACCCAAATCTACAATCATCGCAGCTACATCGCCGACGAGTATGCTATAGACCTGGTCTTTCTCTGAAAGTTTGTTATAATCGACCCCTCATGCAATGTGCTTTGTATGTCCAACAAACAAATTCCATTGTGGAACTCAGAGAAGAACTTTATCAGTGTGCCTGCCATCGCCATATTCCAGCAAGGACTGAGTACATAATCCCGGGACTCATTCAAGATCATGCTGGTGCTTCCTCCGTAGCCGTGACAGAGAATCCTCAAGACGATTCCCCGGCAAATAACATCATTGTGGCATGTGCAGTAATTGACACCTCTTCACCACTTATCCTAGTTAATCTCAGTGACGGTTCAAAAATTCTTAAGGCACCGTCATCGCCAACTGCGAACCAGTGACTCTTATACACCAACACGAATATACAGCTGAGTGCAACATGCTATCGGAACTATGAGAAATGTGCACTGACTCCTGCCGTCAGTTAACACTCCCACGAGATGGCAAAGTTCACGACTCTACTCAGGGACTGTCCACATCTTCACAACAAGGACTCCCATCACGACCCATCGCATCAACATCAGCAGTAACTCACCCATCAAATAGCTGCCAAGAAGACTGCCCTTGTACAAGAAAGAAGTCATGGAATGATCAAGGACATGCTAGAGAATGATGTAATAGAACCATCTTTGAGTACTTGGGCTACACCTGTAGTTCTTGTGAAAAAGAAAGACGGCTCCACCAGATTTTGTGTTGACTATCGGCGGCTAAATGACGTAACCAAGAAAGACAGCTATCCCCTGCCAAGAATAGATCAAATTTTAGACACCTGATCCGGATCAAAGAGGGTTTCTCAACACTTGATACACGAAGCGGCTATTGAAAGGTGGAGAACCATGCAGCAGATCATGAAAAGACAGCGTCCACCACAGACTGTGGAATTTTAAGGTTATGCCATTCAAATTGTGTAACTTTCCTGCCACCTTTGAGGGTTTGATGAAAACTGCATTGAAAGCACTTACTTGGCAATGGTGCCTGGTGTATTTAGATGACATCGTAATTTTTGTCAAGTACTTTTATGAACATCTGACCAATGTTGAGAAAGTATTATCAAGACTGGCTGAGTCCAGGCTGAAATTAAGCCCCAAAAAGTGCAAGTTTTTCCAGCATGAAGTCAAGTATTTGGGTCATGTCATCTTAGAAGACAGTGCAAAACGACCCAGAAAAGATACAAATACAAAGTGAAAGTCAGCAACAGGCAAATGCCCACCACGGCTGACCATGTCAAAAAATGCTAACAAGTTTTGTTTATTTGCTTAATTATTTCTTAACGCCCAGTTACACGTAACAATATATTACAACTGATTTCCATTGTCTTTCTCATTGACTGCAAACAAAAACTGGATTTTTGCACAATTTTCGTGAAAATAAATTTTTTTCTAGCAGGATGGCACAAGCCTGGCATTTTGACACAACTCTAGAAGCACCAAATGTCTTCAGCAACATGAAACTTGACTAACAACCTATTACATTTATGTCCTGTAGCTGCAATACCACCTTTTACAAGATCCATTTTTCCAGCAATTTGTTCTTTTCTTTTTTTTCACGTAATTTTCTTTGCATTTTTTCATGCAGTCCTCCTGAACAATGGAACTCTGTTCCATGATTATAGTATATGGATGAGTGTTGTCTGATTGCATGTATTCTCTTACATGTTTAAATGTTTTAATTTTTATTTTTAGAGTTTGTCTAATGGCAGGTTTACGACAACAGAACCCTGTTCCGTAATGAAAGTAATACACTCTGGACGAAGGAACTTCATGCCATAATTTTTTGCATTTTTTAATAAGTGTAGTTTTGTTTGACTCCTATAGAATGGTAAAAAATTTTCCTACTAGGATAGTTTCGATAACGGATTTCTGATATTTCTAAATGTTCCAAATGTTGACAATGGAAATGGTTTCCACAATTTTATGGGTAGATCTGACTTTTTGTGTATTTTTCTTTGTATATAAATGTTCCATATGATTTTAATTTATTTATTGTGTATTTTTTGTTTGTTTTTCACCATGTTCTATGATATTTGGCTAACAAGGGAACTCTGTTCTGTAATTTATGCAATATTTTCCAGAAGAGGGAACTTGTTCCAAAATTTTGGCTTTTTTCTGATGAGAGCAGTTATGCTCACCCATATAAAATGGGTAAGTTGCATACTTCGAGTAGGTTCCATAGTGCTTTTTTTCCCTGTTGATGATTGTTATGCATGTGACGATGAAAAAAGTTTTACCCAATTTTATGGTTTTTTAAAGCGTGGTCAGCCATGGTGGGCTATTGCCTGTAGCTGACTTTTATTTTGTATTTGATAATAATGATGAGAATCTTAGTCACAAATCAGCACATCGGGTTACATAATAAAATTAGTTATTACTTTCATAAACATACAGCTTAATGGACAGGGAGCTCTGACATACATGAGTTTTGATAAAAGAATGCTGCGTTCCAAGTTTAATACAAGCCATTCAAGAAATGTAATGACACACTGAGTCTGAAACATTGTGGATTGCAATACCTCATGCAATGCAAAAAGTGGAAGCTAGAACTCAAAATAAGATATTTTGCATGAAGGCACTTTCTTATCTCATTTAATTAAGAAGTGTTTGGGCTGCATGAGAAAAATGTAGACTTTTAAGAACTTGCAGTGATACTGAAAATATACGGGAACCAACAGTTGAATTAGGTTCAAATCAAGTTCGTTAATGATGGTTTTAATAAGCAATATGGCAAAGCTGAATTGTTCAATTATAACACTGAAATGAGAAAGCAAAAAGGAATTTCAGTCCATATTAGTAGCACCATCAACAAAAAAAGAAAACATAGGGAATTGCACAGAGAAATTACGTCCGCACACAGGGAAAGATAATTTTTTTAAAAATATGTAGGTATAGTAACTTTGAGGAAATTCTTGAAGATTAGATTGGCATTTAAAAAGGAGATGAACACAGTTATTGTGTGTGGATTTTCTAGCAAGGCTGTGAAAGAGGTTTGTTTTGGTTAGGAGTTTGGAGTGTCCTTCAGACGAGTTGAGAGATTTTCAACAAAGGTATTTTAGAGCAAGATTGGGGGGGGGGGGGAGTAAGTGAGGCTTGCAGGGATAAAAGTTCTTGAAAGAGATGTACTAGAGATGTGTCAGAACTGTTTCCAGGTGATATGTCTCGTTTGAATATTGGAAGAGCTCTGGAGTGATCACGTATTTTGGCAGTTGCATACTGCATCTTGCATACTGGCAATTCTGAGCTGTTTTTGGATTATTGGCTTACGAGATGAATGACATTGTTTTATTTCATTCTCTTGAATTCATACACAGGTTGTAATTGGTTTGTGTTGTTACATTTAATTATCAGCTCTGTAAGAAAAAGCAAAAAGCCCTCCCCTTATTTTTGTGTTGTGTATGGTTCTAGTTGGCTTCATTTCTAAGTATTTGTATGTCTGTTATTCATGTTCGGTATAAGAATTAGACAGTGTCCAAATTGTGTTTGTGAATTTGTGTGTCATTTTTTTTTTTGTTTTTGTTTATTCAATAATGGAGATTGATATTTGTTGTAACTTTCAGTTTACACAGACAG
>JJRW01S0001561.1:48027-58399 GCA_001188405.1 Loxosceles reclusa
CGATAGTGAAAGAAAGAGAGGAAAGAAATAACAATTGGTATTAACGAATTTACACACGATAATACAAAAATACAAAAGCAACTTCACTCGTTAGAATGAAGGATGTTAGGGGAGTCTGCAGTATCATTTCAAAGGAAGAGAAAAGTTTGAAGGGCAAGTGTTAAATGTTTAGAGCGAACAAATCTAGCCGTGAAGAGAAGAAATCTTAGAGCGAAAGTTCCCAAAGTTCAATGAGAGATCAAGGTCAATTAGTTGGGACAAAGCATTGTATTTGCGGGAAAGGCGATGCAGAGGAGAAAAAGCCTTGTAACAATAGGAAATTTACGAATGCAAAATAAAGTTATTATTATTTTTATTAACAATTAAAAGCGTAAATATCACGCTTAACCGTAAAAGTTTCAAAAATACTACAGAAAGGAAAAACAGAGAATATATTTATATTTACGAAACTCTTAGGCAAATGCTTGGAATAAATATTTTCGCACAATCATTGTTCATGAAACTTTAATTCCTGCAGACATCAGAAAATGTACAAACTATTGAACCACAAATGTTAAAACAGAACAAATATAGAGCTCAAAGCATGCGCAATTACTGTCATATGCATTTTGCATTTGTATAATAGAAGGGAGGAGAAAAGTACCGTCTTTTCGCACTATATGATACAAATGATACCAGCCCATAAATGTTGGAATGAATCCAGTAAAACAAAATATTTGTTTGTTTATTCGGGCTTTAATAATAACAAATTACTGCTTTGAAATAACAAATTATAAATTCTTGCTCAATGATGTCCATAAAGTCTAAGCTCTAAGCCAAACAATGTTCTTTTGGTCTTTCGGTTCAACGACCTTGAAGATGCAGCCCAATATGCAATGCATATTTTCGACTTGATTACTCCATATACGTAAGACTGCTAAAGCATACTGCTCGTGTATTCACGGTGCATTTTTGATAACCAAAGATCTTTAAGACCTAGACCGAAAATCATTACATAACCGAAAGGCATTTGAAGACGTTGTACGAAAACACATAAAGAAAATTGCATTTTAATGGTTTCAAGTCATAAATTAATGCTGGACATCGATTTCATTAAGTTTTCCTTGAGCAAAAGTCAATTTACAATGCCTTTCATACCATATCTGATTTTAAACTTTATATCAATTATAATGTCCACCCACAAAGGAGTTCGATATAAGATACCCAGATACTCGTCGGCATAGCTTAAATGAAAAGCAGTCTCTCCGGAGCTGAACGTTCCTGATTCGAATCCCAGCGTCAACAACTTTTCTTTATAAAATGACGCCCGAACAGGGACTCACACTAGTGGACAAGGACCCAACCGTTAGGTACACCACTTGAGGTCAGGTCGTATCCTGACCTGACCTCTTTTTCAAGTGAGGGAGGATGTAATGTCCACGCACAAAAGACTTAGATATAACTACCCAGATACTCGTCAGCGTAGCTTAAAAGGGAAAGCAGTCGCTCCGGAGCTGAACGTTCCGGGTTCGAATTCCAACGTCGACAACTTTTCTTTATACAGTGTTGGCTGTTTAATATTCCGTACAAACACTAATGTTATTACATTGGGTTTCGTCTGTTGAATTTGTCCCTTATTTGATGCCACTCAGTTTCACAGGAACTTCCAGTCTATGCTTTAAATATATTAGTAACATATTGAGTTACAAGTTTGAGACCCCCGCCATGATTCTTATTGCACAATTCTTAATACATTGCATCCCCAGATATATATAAAACCCCGATACGAATACGCTGTCACAGTACGAGGGTGGCCCCAAGAAAATAAAGGTCTTTACTTTCTCCAGTAGACGCTGTTTATTATCTCGTATTTTAAAATTTCGTATTACACTTGCTTCCGCTAATCATTTCGCCTGAGCTACTACTCTCACGTTTAGCAAGCAACTTTTACATATGCAAAACTGGAAGCTACGTGATGTATAAACTTACTAATCAAGAGTCATCGTGCGTGCGTAATATGAGCTACCTTGCCCCACTTCGATCCTGATTCTGGATACCACTTAAGATTGGACTCAAAAACCTCGATACTATCCCGTTACTTGGAATTAATTAAAGATGATTAATTGCTCATCATTAATTGAACTGACCGGAAAAGTATCCATTGTTTTTAGAACAGTACTTGCGCAACAAGTTGTCTTCCAAACTGCGGTGCATTGCAAAAGCTCGGCGCAGACGAAAAATGGCTTTTTCGACAAACGCGGCAGACACATAACCTTTGCCAACAGCGTACGCAGAGAAGCCCGCAAATGCGTTATATCCCTAACGTCAACAGCTTAGAAGCCTCACATTCTCAAATCAAGTTCTGGCTTTCGAAAAAAAAAAAGAAAAAACATATTCACGCTTTTATTATGTCCAAACGACACATCTTCCTTACATTAGCAAGATTCACGAAATTTAGAAGTATCTGCTCGTTCTATCATCGATGGCAGTTTCTTTCGTCTCTTCTTTTTTTTATCGTTTACATTTTGTGTGTGGTCTTCATTCTTCACTTCTTGTCATGAATTGATCGAAAAAGCCACGCGATAAATCAACGTGATAAAAAAAAGCGGAAGAAAAACTTGCTTTTAACTGTTTACGGAGTGCGTCATGTTGTAGTTATCTTTTTTGCTCAGGCTTCTTAGTATGCGAATCATGGTTGAACGGTAGGGGAGGATGGGGGGTAAACCGATTCTTTTGCAAAAGGAGCCAAAGCGCTCCTGGTTACAGATTTTGTCTGACATTACATATTTTTATTTTGATGTCAAATGTCTGTTTGACAACTAATAAACAACTTTGGCGAAATCATCATTTATGTCGACGGAATGTAAAGTGCACGCTATTTTCGGCTCAGCGATGGGAATACTTGGTATGTGTTGTAGGTGTGTGACTGTAAAAGTAAAGCATTATTTTTAAAAAGTTTTCAGTATCCAAGTAAATTTTCGCTGATACAGCAATGACCGGAAAGTAATGACTGGGTCTGACCGGAAAGTAATGAGACTGAGTTCCAAATGTGCATTTATTTCAGGATATGTTTAGATACGGTTAAAAATCCTCGAAAAAAAACATCCTTGAGCAACCAGCTACTGGCGTTTCCGCCAAGTGTCGTAGCTCGCCTAGAAGCCTACAACGGGGATCACTTTCAAAGCACTCGTCACGGCAGCTTGCACGTTTTTAACAGTCCCAAAATAGCGTCCTTTCAAGCTAGATTTCAACCGGGGTCAACACCCGGCTGCTTAATTCGCAAGTGCACCGCCACAAGATGACAGGGTGACATTTTTTGAAGAAACGGACAATTATTCGCCAAATCTGTCAATTACGTGACTGTTTTCCGCCAAGTTTCTTTTCTACCCAGGATGATCATTGAGACCTGTGTTGATAATACTGTATACCAGGATATTTTGACTATATTTTTTTGGAATGTTAATTTAAATCTTACAAAAACTTCTTTGAGAAATGATCAAAATTAAAAATGAAGATTTTATCTAGTAGTTCGCGAAGATTTCGAAGAGAGACTTCGTATTTCATGGAATCTCAAATGACCTGTAGCGCAAAAAAATTCGTGTTTTAGTATCGTGAGATTACGAATACCATCATTTGGCATATCGAAAATCTGAGGTAAGCACATTTCCTGCGTCAATATTATATATTACTGGATTTGCTCTAGCTTTAAACACACAATTATTGGACTGTTAATGTTAATTTACTAAAGAAGCATTGACCAGGGTCAGACATAATAATAATAAGGTTTTTACTCACGGCGTTTTCAACCTCCTGACCAGTGAGTATAGAAGTGAACCTTTGAATTCACAACATGAGAACAAAAACTGTAATGCAAAACTGCAAGTTCGCATGAAAAAACACACCAGAAATGTTCGTTATAAGGACAACTTTGTAAAGGAAGGATATAATACTAGCATAAGAATGGTTTTAGAAAGTTAGTTTAGTTAAATTACAGTTTTAGAAAAAGATCGAAGAATTATTGGGAAGTTGTTATTAACTAAGTTTGGAATCACGACTTTTCAAAGCTGTGGAAGTTTCTCTGGAATGTATATTATTACCACCGAAAAAAAAAAAAAAAAAAAGAAACCTTAACAACATGCAACATGCAATTATATATATTTTTTAAATGACTTAAAAAAAACTCTTCAAACGTCAGAACAGAAAATCCCGTGCTGTGCGCTCTTCTACGTTTCAGCATTCAAACTCCTTCTGGGTCTAGGGGTTACAACGGTCGTTTTCATTGTGCGCCAAAATAACTCGCAAACGGTATAGGAGTTTAACATTATAATCGTCTTGTAGCGGTTCACTTGCGAATTACGCGACCGGGCTATAGAACGGTTGAAGTCACTGTTTGTTTCACCAGAAACCACTTTGGCGCACACTTTCCTCCACATCCGCAATTCGTTCATGACGATTTTATATCAATGGATTTCGACAGTCCCACTTGATCTGCTATCAGTCGAACACTGAAACATCGGTCATTCTAACACCGCTTTGTCGGTCAGTCTAACACAGCTTTGTCGGTCAGTCTAACGCCGCTTCAGTATCCGAATTGTCCGAAGTGTGAGACGTTGACCTGACTGTTCTTCATCCTCGACGCCGCTCTCGCTTTATTCTTCGAACATTTTGTGCCACCGAAACATTTGTAATTTCGATAAAGCTTCCTTTCCGTAGCCTTTCTGTATCATTGCAAGAGCCTCGGCCGCAGATTTGTCTTGTTTAACGCAAAAATTTATCGCGTATAGCTGTTCAGTGTTCCTCTGGATTGCACTGTTAAACAGCTGTCCATTTCACAATCGATCCGCACTTTCTGAAAGCTCAGAGCCAACTGACCACTATTAGACTGTTTACCTAAGCTCTCTCACCAAACGGACTCCGCCGCTCGGCCCTTCTGATTGGTTCAAGAAAATCAGTCTCGTTACTTTCCTGACAAATGCTGTAAGAAGTTAATCCCTGAATTTTTACTGGGTTAGAACTGCTTAAGAAACTCTAATTTCGACATTACGATTGGTGTACATTTGAGTGTGTAAATATCCACCTGTCATTGGTGTAAAAAGTCCACCTGAACATCGCTAAAATTTCAGATTCAAGTAGTGACATGACTGCAAATGGTAAGTCCATCTGTATATTAGTCAGGCCAACCGTCCAGACACCGCCCCCACGCCTCACTATGGAGGGTATTAGCGCGGCCCAGCCGCTGCGCGCTCAGAGGTAGAGGCGCCAAAGCAACAACCGCAGAATTCGGTACCAGGTTCACCCAAGCCGACTGAACGCCGGAGCAGAACAGCCGACAGAGCTAATACTGATATTAATATCCGTCGTCGCATCGGGGCGGAGGCAGTCGTCGGACACCCTCTCGGGTGGGTTCACCTGGCCACGCCGCTCCTCGCAGCCAGGTTCAGAGCCTCGGTTAAGTGGCTTAGTGGTGCAGAGGCCCGCTGGGCCGAATACGGACTAGCATATGGGGATACACCGCCACCGACCTATCCGATACTACGCCCTGCCATAACTGCACTAGTATCCGGATAGCCCAAGCCGTAACCCTAAGCCCAAAGGCCAGAGGGTTCGTGCCCAGCCAGATGGCAGCCGTCCAAAAGCGATACGTCTGAGAACACTACTCTGCGAAGCAGCAGTAGGGTAAAACTAACCTGTCTCACGACGGACTGCAAATAGTAAGTCTTCTTGCAGGTACGCACTTTCGGACCTCCACTGGCGGACAAAACTTAAGGATGAAGATAAAATGGGCATGTACATGAAAAAGTACGTGTGGCTGTAGACCAAAAGAAAAACTATAGTATTGGCAGCATGTTCAACGTGCTTTAATCCAATAATCATGTTCAAAGGAAATACACAGGGTGTCAAAAGAAGGTGTTTCTGTAAAAGGTGCATATTGATCGCCGACATGGTTGTACAAGTTATGTACAATACGGACTACAAAGAAGTCTCAGCGTCATGTCAGTAAGGCCACCGTGAAGTGCGATGCAACTTTGTACACGACGTGGCATACTCGGAACAACATGATCCAGGAGCTGTTAAGGTAAGTTCTCCCACTCCTTTCTCACTGTACGGATGAAGGTCTCCATCTTTGTCGGTGGATATTGTCGACCAGCAATGCGTCTTCCCAAGGCACCCCATAGATTTTCAATCAGATTCAGGTCCGGTGAACGTGTTGGCCAGACTATTCGATGAATATCCTCGCTGTAAAGACTGCAGCCAGTGTGAGATGACAAGGTGCGTTATCATCCATATATTGAAACTTTTCACCGTCACCACCTTGGAAAACTCGCACATGTGGGAGCAGAACGTCATCAATGTACCGGTGGATGGGCATGGTCCCTCGGTCAAACACATACAGGTCTGTACGGCCATTCACCATGATGCCCGTCAACACCATGGTACTGAAAGTCGTATACCGATGCTTTTTCTGAATATTTTCGAGACGGTAAGCACTGCCAACCTCACGCCATATCAGTCACCGTCCAAACTCAGACGACAGACTGGATCTACTCTCATCTGAGAAGAGCATGATAGCCCAATCGTTATCAGTTCAATTGCGATGCAGACGACACCATTGCAAACGGGAACTACGGTGACCTCTCCGGAGTGGGACCCACACAACAGGTCTTCCGGCATACAGTACTTTCTTTTACAAACGTCTTGCAACAGTTTAACGGGATATCTGAGTACTTGCGTGTAGAAGCTCTACCCATATAAGTGTCGGCGTATCTTAAATGGTAAAGCGGTTTCTCCGGAGCTAAACGTTCAGGGTGCGAATCCCGGCGTCGACAAATTTTCTTTAAAGTGGTCGAAGCCTTTTCACATGGAATAGTATTATCCAGTGATGTCATAACGATGTCAAGAAATATAGCATTCCCAAGATGCGCCAACCAACAGCTAGCCAAAATTCGCCAATTAACTTTATGGCCGGCAAAATTCATAATTTCTTTTTCATACTCTTTATCTTTTCCATCACTGGATTTCGCTTTCACCTAATTTATTACATCATTGATTATTTTTTAAAAGTGCATTTTGTAACCTGTTTTGAGGAATTTAAAAAATTCCTTTAACAACGCACACTCACATGAAATGAATACGGTTACAAAATTTGTATATGCATAACTTTCAGCGAAAATAAAAGTAATATAGCATTCTTTACAGGTTATAAAAGAACAAGATATACTGACATTTTTTTCTCTAATATGATTGCCCCAAATATTTAAAAAGCATGAGATTTCTCCTGATATGTTCTGTCTAAACTGTCATTTAACGATCAACTAGCGTCAAGTTTCTCTCATTGAAGAAAATAAGAAAGTATACATATACAGGGTGTTTCAAAAATATCTGGCAGGTAGAGGGGACCGAAATAAGCAGATTTAGTTCAGGAATGTGGGTGTGGGAATCCTGCATGTAAGTGCTAGTGCGCAAAGTAGTAACAGCAGATAAGTGAAATAAGCTAGGTAAAGTCAACGGAAGCTAACATTTTAATGCTCAAACAAGTTACAATAGGTGCTCGAAAGAGCGACCACCAACAGTGATACAAGATTCACAGCGGCGGCGCATGGATTGGCGTACATTAGCAAAAATGTCAGGCATGTCACGCACATTTCCAGCAGCAACTGACAGGCCACCAGATTTTCGTCAGACGCAATGGGAGTTTCGTAGACCATGCTCTTAATATGACCCCAGAAAAAGAAATCCATGCATGCCGAATCAGAGGAGTGCGGTGGCCACGGAACAGGTCCACCTCGCCCTATCCAATGCGATCCGTAGACAGCATCGAGGTAATTCCTGACATTTCTGCTGAAGTGAGCTGTGGCTCCAACGTGCTGGAACCACATTCGTGTGCGAACAGCTGGAGAAACATCAGAAGTTCCGGCAAGACCTTCTGTAGAAAGATGACGTAGGTGAGGCCGGTCAAACGACTTGGTAGAATGTATGGTCCTACTAAGTTATTGTGCCCAAACTTTAGTGGAGAATCGATCCTGGTATGCATGTTGTCTTGTGGCATGTGAATCCTCCTGAGACCACAGGTGTGAATTGCGGGTGTTAAACATACCTGACCGTTAAAAGGTAGCCTCATCAGTGAATATAAGATGTCCGCAGGGAAGGTGGGATTTGCTGCAGCCTGCTGTAGGTACCAGCAAGACAAGTTGACACGCAGAAGGTAATCGTCAGGTTTCAATGCTTGCACTCTCTGCAAATGATACGGGTGCATTCGCTCTTCATACAAAGTCCTCCTAACGGTTGAACTGCTCACAGCCAACGCACGTCCCATAGATCTCGTGCTTTGTTCACTCACAAACGACTTTAAAATAAGCTACTCAGCTACCCTGTCGGCGTAGCTTAACCAGTAAAGCGATCACTCTAGAGAAAACAGATCCGTTGGTTCGATTCATGGCGTCGACATAGGGCACATTTCTTTATACGCATACTAATGTTCTTCTATTTCTTTCGTTTCAGAGTCACTACGCCTTTCGAAGAACACCTTATTCCTTCGGTTACCGCTTCGAAGACACTTACGGAAATCTTCAAGCCCGCGAAGAGAAGACCGATCCAACAGGCAGCAAAGTCGGATCTTACAGCTACGTTGATGCTCGAGGAACATATAGAAAAGTAGAATATGTGGCGGATGACCGCGGATTTCGAGCGACTGTAACTACTAACGAACCAGGCACACTGAATCAAAATCCTGCAAATGTGCAAATACGAAAAGACGATAGACTGGGTAGCGTAATACCGTTTGGACAGCATAGTGAACACTCTTCAAGCAGTTTTGAGTATTCGGAAGATGTCGATGATGATGATGATATCCCCAGTGCAGTGCAAAACCCAGTACGAAACCTAAATTCGGCAGAACTACCAATCTCCCCAAAGAGACCGTTTTTCGATACATCGGCATTCAATACTGGTGTAGGGCCCTCTTTTCCTGTTTTACCACCGAATAACGCATTAACATCTCCATCCGGTGTACAAGGAATTAATAAAAAGACGAGGTTCTTCTCACCAAGTTTGCAAACATCTGCTGGTTATGGAATAATCCCAGACGACTCTGGGCTAAGCTACGGCAGCAGGCGTAATAGATCCGTCATGGAAAATATGCGGTACTTCTCGCGCAACAAGTATCAGAAGTCAAATAGAAATGAAGCTGGGTTTCGGACAGGTTCTTATTCCAAAACATCCCGGATAAACCAATCTGGGAAAAAAGCATTTGGAAAAGATGTTGTTGTAAGGATACACGTGCCTCTTGGGGTCGAAGACGGAGCTGATCTACCGTTATATAAGGATAAGTGAAGTGAAATTCGGTGAATGAAAAGAAACCATTGACAAACTTGGACTTCTTTCCATCGTGTTCTTGTCGTTCGGGGTAGATCAATGAAAGAAGAGATGGGTGGCCTTTCTGCATTTGCACTCAACATGTGGACTTTGCTTCATTTCAGAAAAGTCATCTGCTACTGAAAAAGACCACATGTCAACCAAAGTGCTGTGTTTTGGATTGTAGAGGAACGGTTCTTAGCGCAGCTGTTGATGCACTGGCCAATGGAAAACTTAACCTGTGTTGTGGAAAGTGTCATCGAATCTGAGTGCATCAGAGTGCCTACAAAGTAATCTGAGTGCCTACAAAGTGCATCAGATGTAACAATCAAATCACTAGCAGTTAAGTTTAAACTGAGCCTCTATGATAAATGTCAATTTTCAAGGGAAACATAAGACATTATTACATTTTTCGACTGTATTCTTTTTCTAACACTTTAAGGTTTAATAGTTCAATGAGAGTATGAAATATTCGATAATTTTTACCTGCTTTTGTTTACGTTTAATGCATGTGAATTTTCTTTAATCTTTCAAATTAATTTTCTCTCCTTTTGTTAACAAACGTTTCTACAGCATCCAGAGCTACTATACTATTGAGACCGTAACAGCTATACTTACAAGCTCAATCGTGAAAATATTCAAATACATGTGAACATTCAAAGGCATTGAAACTGACAATTACCCCTGTCTTCCATCAGAAAAACTCTTTCTGTGTAAGATACAGTACAATACAACTTTATTTATTTCTAGGTTAGACCATTCTTGGATCATAATTAATACAAAATTGTCATGATAAAATTTACATATAATATGACAAAATGGAAATTCAGTCCCAGAGGAGACCCAGGAAAGATTTCCATAGAAATCCTTCTAGCCCAGGCCAACCAGGTATAATAAAAATTTTAAAACATAATAGACTACAACACAAAGAATTACTACAAGAAACTTTAATAACATTTCAAACCTTCATAATTTATCAATAGATCTGACCTGGAGAGGAACAGCATTCCATAACCTTGGTTCTAAATTAAATATGGTTTTA
>JJRW01S0001561.1:59691-70202 GCA_001188405.1 Loxosceles reclusa
TTTCATCTTTCAGGAAGCTGCAGGGCATAATAGCCACTGCGTGGGTAAAAAAAAAAGGAGCGACGCCATAAACGCAGGATATTCCAGACGACAATCACGGATATAATCCTTATATAAAAGCACTTGCATTCATATCTTAATGAATCTTTGTCTTCTAATAGGAGAGATATCTCCATGATTGTTAATCCTTAAGACCTTTGTGATTTGCTTAGTAACCGCACTAAATAAACCTCAAATGTAACACTTTCAGTTCAGCCCGATTCTGTGGTGCAAATTCAATCACACACTGCGAACCTTGTTTTGTCTGTTCTGTCAATGATTCCGTTAATAGATATGTCGGTGTCTTTTGAGTGAGGCATGGCACAAGATAGACAGCAGGAAAAGTGGCTATATGACCTTGAATAATGGTTGTTCAAATGAAACATAGTCAAATCGTGTATCACCGCGAATAATTGCCTGTCGGCCACAAGATGGCAACACATCATAGATGGTGATGTGACGAAACAGCGCAAAGCGCGATAATTGGTTGGTTGGTTGATTTGAAGTTTAATGGCACAAGGGCCTGCAGAGGCCATGCTGTGCCAAGCACATGGTTAACACGGAACACTACGTGGCTCAGGCACCTCGGGGACGCCACGTCACTCCCCGCACTCACCAAAATGGTGAGCCCCTGAGGAATCAAAGCGCGATAAATCTAACTGGTTTTTCTGTGTACAGGAGGTAGTTGAAGCACAACAGCGGGGTGTAATGGATACGTCCAAGCGAATACAACGTTGTGTAATTCAATTTCTGTGTAAAGTAGATGCGTCGGCAAGTGAAATTTATCGTCTACCAGTCATAGAGCGCATTGTTGCTGGGGATGAGACATGGTACCACCATTTTCGAGTCAGGAATAGAGACATCCCTCTTCACCCAGACCGGAGAAGGCTCAGTCAGCTGCCGCCGAGCGCGAGGCCATGTTGACCTTTTGCAATTGCTACGTCTTTGATCCGCTGAAGAAGGTCATTAAAGGTAAGCTCTTCACCTCCGATCAAGCGGTTCATTATGCTGTGGAAGAGTGATTCCATCACAGCAGCCAACTTGCTTCTTTGCGGAGGATGTAGAGAAACTTGTTCCACGTTATACAGTTGCCTAAACGCTAAGGGTGATTATCTGTAGACTATCTGGAACCCTCATTACTGTGCTTCTCTTATTCCATGATGCCCATTGTCCAATAAAGTATGTGTACGTCTCCAAACCCCTGTCTATGTTTCATTTGAACACAATCCTTGTATTTTAACTATGCCTATGAACCAGTCATTAATGTGCGGGCTTCGGGGATGGTCGGTGTAAAAACAAGTGGGTTATACCGTAGTGGAAGGGTTTCTAGAAGTGCTGTTTGATATTATTCTTTTCCGTTATATGTACTTGCTTGATTTTGGCATTGATATAGAGAGATTATCTCTTAAGTAACATAAAGATAATCCTTTCCCTTACCTAGAAAAATCAAAGCAGCATTGCATGTTGTATAATGCAATTTCAGTATAGAAATTTGAAGCCGTCAGGGATAGTGTTTTAGTTCGTACGACCTTCTCCGCCAATTAGATGTAAAACCAGACTTCCGAGAAAATCCCATTAAAAAAACAAAGTAGCAAAGAAATGCCTGCAGGAGACTAGGCTTATTACTGTCTTCATCTTTTAAAATATTGGAAGGTACGATGGGCAACTTTGACGAGAAATAATGTTAGAATGATTTGCAATCCTTGTGCGAAATACAGTTAAACATAGTTATAAGACAACGTTGTATACACGTAGAGGTTAATCAACACCTGTTGACCATAGTTTCGGTGGATTCTAGATAATCCGCCGAAACCATGGTTAACAGGTGTTGATTTACCACTACTTGCGCACAACGTCGTCTTAAAACTGTGTTTAACTAAGAAATAGCATGGCAAAGTATGTAACAAAATAAAACAATATACCCCCAAAAAAAGTACCACTGGGGAAACTCCCTTCGTTTTCTGCAACAGGAGACAAGGTACGTGTCCGTTGCACCAGATCCTTAGCCCCTGGGTCAGTCATACAAGACATAACCGCTAGCAGCTGGTTGCTGATCTAGTGAATGGGGTGTGAAACAGGGGGATAATATTACAATAAGAGATGCATTACCGCATTACTTTCTTGTCTGCTTTTATAGTTCTTACCGCAGACTCAATTTCTCTTGTGTAATTGTGATCAATTTCTTCTAGCTTTAAGTTAAATGAGGAAGAGATAAAAAGGAATCTCTTGCTTCAGTTGACTGCCGTTATCAATGAATTCAGTTTCAGATTCAAACGAGATGCATGTCCGAATGACTACACTTACATATTCATTCATTCAAGTAAGAAGGGCCCCGAATTTCCACCTGAAACAGAATGTTAAAATTACAGAATTAATTACGCGTTATATTGCTATCAAAATTGAAAGGCTAAAAACTTACTTTCAAACATTCTGTCAACAAAATTTTATGTTTATATAAAGATAATCAGCATCGCATCCACCAAACTATTACAATATGTCATAGCCATATTGATTAATGCTACTTGTGTTACAAAGTTTCATGTTTTAGAGGTTATTGTTCCTGATCATTCAAAATGGTTTATTTATTGGAGCATGTAAATGTTGGCAAGTGAACAACCCTCTGAAATTACACCATCGGTAGCGCGTTGAATCTGTCAAATCAAAATATCCATTCAAGGTCTACCTCACAAAACTTGAAAGAAGATAAGCAAGGTTCGAAGCACGACATATTTGAAACTGTGACTGACCATCTGAACCCCGAAGGCAGCTGTCCTATACCAGGCCAGAGCGGGCTGCGATCTATTATGGCAGGGAGGTTTTGCACCCCTTCCGATAGAACGTACAAGACCCAGTTACAACAACATGCTTCAAATCGAGCCTTACTCTCAGTAAGGCACAAGAAAGACCTCGTCAAATAGGATTGTCATCTTTATCCGTCATCATTTCAAGTACAAATGTTTTCAAGGGACGTCATCGATGTCCATAAAAGAATTGGGCCTTACAGGTGTAAGGTTCTCCTCACAAAAGACTTCGAAAACAAGCTTCCCAGATACCTGTCTGCATAGCTTAACCTGTAAAGTGGCCACTCCGGAGCTGACAGATCCCTTGATTCGAATCCCGACGTCGACAAAAGGCCAGTTTTCTTTACACAGGAAAGCAACGAAGTTGTGTAAAGCTTCACCTGCCTCAATAGATGTCAGAAATGGAGCAAACATGAAAGGATATTCTGCAGCCAACTTATTCCCAAACGACGCCCAATGCTCCGAGACCGGACCCTCAAGACCACAGCCCAATGATTCATCATAGAATAACCGTAACTGTACAAATGTCACAGATAGCCAGTCTTGACTACAACCCAAAGGCTGAAGCCTATGCCCATCCCGGTAGCCGCTAAAAGCTCGAGACTCGAGTACAACTAATCTGTCTCAAGACAACAGGCATAATATAAAAAATGCCGTTAAAATTTTTCTAACGACGAAATGAATAATAATAACGGCATTCGATACATAAATAGATGACATTACTAGATAAATTTGTAGTTAAACTACAAATTTGCTAAAACACAAAAACTTTATTTCATAGAAACAGCTGTTGACTCCAGATTCGCTGACGACATTAATTCTGAGTTTACAACCAGTTAGAAAATCTGGAGCCGAGCTGGGCTTGCAAATAATCTAGTTAAATACTATAAGAATGCGACATTATTGCACAAGTGCACTTTTACAGGTGTTGACTATGGTTTTGCTTGATTAACTTAAATCCACCAATATCAAAACGACGACGACCGTTAGATGTTAACAAATTACGTTTATCCAGTGAGATTGCCCAATGTCAGTTCACTGGACAAGTTTAACTTATTAACATCTAACAGTCGTCATTCTGATAAAGATGGATCTGATAAAGTTGGATCCAAGTTGCACCAAAACCATGGTAAACACCTGTAAAATAAACCATTTACTTGTGCAAATAACGTCGCGTTCCTATAGTGTTTAACTATATTTCGCACAAAGGTTGCAAATTATTCTAGTCTTGCAGGTAATACTTGCTCGGTTTTAGAATGAGTTTGTTGGGAAATCTGTGGCCAGACCATTCAAAAATAGAACCAAATGACTGGTTATTTTTATGGTGGAAAATAGATATACCATGCAAGAAAAGCGCGTGCGCTTTACATATATAAAACAATTTTATTAAACAAGTGCAACATTCATGCCTTGAAACGAAAGTTAATGCTCATTGAAATCTCATAACTAAACAGTAGAATGGAATAAGTTAGCCGGTGGAGATATTATTACTTACTTATCTTGAGATCTCATCTATAACGTGATTTATACAGACAGGATGAATAACAGCGTCTTGTAAAAAAAAAAAAAAAGACAATCAGTGGAATACAATCCATTGGCCTGTAAAACCCTGTTGATATTTGCCGGCTAACGGAGCATGAACCTCAACAGGACTTACATCTAAATTCAAACTCTGAACACCTTCGGTGTTAGAAAAGAAACTTCCAGCAGTTTTTATACTTTTAGCTCTGCCAGATCTCCTTGCAGACATGATTGTGACGAATCCAGTTCAGTTTGCACAAATACAAAAGCTAACTTCAACTTAAGTGACTTAATTAATTTAGCAAACTTGCTAATGAAGAGAACCAAAGTAAAATTTAAATCAGAATTTCATTGTATGCTCACGAAAAATATACAATTCAAAATAAACCTTGAAACTAATTGTTTGTTTCTTGTGCTAATTTGCACATAAATCAAAGATATGAGAAATTCAATAATTCAAACTTTTTCAGTTCAGAATTATTCACACAAGTCAAATTCAGTAAGTACGTTTGTGTACTTTAAATTCACTCTTATTTATATATTGACTTTAAGTTTCCAACTAGAAACTTTTTTTATTCCTAATTAAGTCAAATTTTATGGGCCTTTAATTGGCTTTATAAACTTATGTTACTTATCGTGCGTAGAAATCATTAGTTTTTAAGACTGTACAACCTGCGTCAAGCTACAGACACCAGTTATGTAGAACCGTTACTTTTTCACACAAGTAGTAACGATGCACAATTTAATGTTGGCACGTTGCTAGTGCTTACCACACACAATTATTCTAGTGCTTAGAATACTTTAACGGACACAAATGGTCACCGTAATATTTCTGCAGCCTCTCCGCGTAGTCTCAAAGCAAGAGAGAACTTCATGTGAGCTTTGGTTTTGTATCGTTAGCATTTCGACACGTCATGTCGTGACGTGACGTCCTAACTCTTTCGTTGTTTCTTTTTGTTTAGCGGAGACGAGTTCATATGTTTGGTTTTGTCTCGTTTGTGAATATGTTAAGGGAAAGGGAAGGGTTAAAGTCGTTACAGGTCTCTATACTAGCCAGCTCTTGTGAGTTACCAAATCATTCTATTTTCAAATAGAGCCAATCAAAAATTTATGATTCTCCAAACAAACCAACATTTTTCTCAATGTATAATCCACTTTAATCAAGTACAGTTAAGTTAGTAAATGAAATAAGTAAATGTTTAAGAAAAATGTGAAATTTAGCAAAAACAAATCTAATGTTTATGACATCATTATCACATGATTTCGCAGCTGCACAAACCCACTACTTGCGAGCGTTCTACTTAGCCTCCCCTTCCCTCTCGCAGGTCACATTGGCCATAATTCGAATATGCATACAGAGGGCGGGCAACAAATTATTGAAACATCGGTGGCGTCGGCCTCTTAACTTGCAGAAGAAGAAAAGCAGACGGATGGTGCACTGTAGGTGACGGACGCAGAGGCCATCAGATTTCCGAGATAGTAAGTAGCTCGCAGACGGCAATCTGGTGTTTGCATACGACAAGAACATAGTGGGACGATACTGCAACAGCAAGGATTTGCAAGAGGAAAGAAGGTGAAAGTAAAGTTATCCTCCCCACAAGTGAAATACAGAACCACGAATTCCAATTGCGGCGCGATTCTTTCTAGCTTATAATACATTATGTCTGCAACTTTTCATCCAGTACGAGGACACGCTTTCGACCACCTTGTCGCATGCGAAATGTATCGCAAGAGGTCACTCAGTACTGCTTTGGACAAGACCCGAGTTTGACTCGTGATTCTTAACTGTTATAAATTTTTACACCAGCCTGTAGTTTTATCGAGTTAAAACTTCTGTGCTGCCAATCCGTCCGATGTTTTAATCCCGAAAGATGTATCCAGAGGGGGGAATACTTTTTGGGGAAAAAGACCTCCTTAGCCGCAAACATTTTAATTTTTCTGAAAATAGTGTTGCAATTAAATTGAGCCTACCATTTTCTCCCAATTCCATCTGGTTCCTTCCAAACGAAAATCCTGGATGCACCACTCCGAATCCTTACATGTTTTTGCGAAGCCATGCAGTGCATGAAAGAACTCAAATCATTGTGTGGAAATTACTTGCAAATTTGTTTTATTTTTTTTTTCTTTTAGCCGTGGGAAAAGGTCAAATGTCTGGTGTTCCAGAAGTTTTGTTTGAAACGTTCAGGTTAAATGGAACATATAGCAGAATGAATCATAAAAAGG
Source organism: Loxosceles reclusa (assembly GCA_001188405.1). NCBI lineage: Eukaryota > Metazoa > Arthropoda > Arachnida > Araneae > Sicariidae > Loxosceles > Loxosceles reclusa. The sequence goes on from JJRW01S0001561.1 coordinate 66,276, forward strand.
CACAGCAAAAAGCAATTTTTAAACTTTTCAGTGTCTTTTCTGTCAACAATATATAGTTTTAAAACGTCTCACTCCAGCAAGTAAATTTTAAATCTTTTGTCAGATGATTTATTTTCCTTTTGTGCCGTTTTCTAGAGAGGTCGTAGGTACCATTCACGGAAGAACTCGAAGCATCTGAAACATGAAATAGCAAAAACCAAAGCTGCAAGAATAATAATAAAAATACACTGTGGTTTATGTAAATATAGCACCTCACGTGAAGAATGATTGGAAAGATATTACCCCACTTGCACTTATTTCGCGACAGGTGCTTGGAGAGAACCCAAGATCACGGATGCACGATCGGGGGCCCGAATGAATGGTGGTATAAACCGGAACAATAGTATGGCATCCGACAAGAATAAGAAGAAAAAAAAAGTGAATTTTATATTCTCACGACTTCCAAAAAAATCTAAAAAAACAAAGTGAAAACTATTACCGCATTGTTTGCAAAATAAACTTGTTATTCTCGTCTATCCGAACAATCAAGATATTGAAAAGATTTCGTACTACATATCTACTGCTTGGAAGAAGAGGCCATTCAAAATATTCAACGACGCTTTTCTGCGAAATGAGGTGCGGAATGTTCTTTATGTCTACGTAAATGACGTGCTCATCCATAAATCGCTTCGATTTCTCACATGCTTGAAATATGCGAACATCAGAGTAATCACTGCATTTACTGGGACGAATCGTGTATCTAAATACATACACTGGGTAGCCTGCTTTCTATAGCAGCAACGTTAGAAAAATGCAGTCTTCCCTACATAGTTGCCACATGATCGAACAACTCGCTCCGGGGACCAATGGGAGTGCTCTATCACGTTACCGGATATTTGTGATGTCAAATAATTTAAATTGAAATATGACTTCTGGTATTGTATTAAGAATTTGAAGTTTTCTTCTTACTAATGATGCAGTCCGCCATAGAGACAGGCTTGGGTGCAGCATTGCCATTAAGCTGGGTACGACCCCCTAGCCTTCGGGTCCGGGACACAACTTGAGCTATCAGAGCATTTGTGCAGTTGCAATAGAAGCGATACGTGTCCTTGGGCTGGGTCCTCGAGTACTCCGGTCTTGGGGACTCGTATCGCAAGTATCGACCGCAGCCGGCCTATACTCGCGGCCCGGGTATAGGCCAGCTGCGGAGTACACTCTTATGACTGTCCGTTTGCTATTACTTTTGGGCAAGCAAGGCTCTGTCCCATTTTGCAACTTAACTAAAAGTTCTGTACCAGATTAAGTTGGACAGCCAGAACAAGACAAACTCTGTGCCACGGGTGCCTCCGACCCCGACGTAGCGGTGGAGAAAATTATAATTCTTGTCTGACGGGAGCTTGCTGGTCCTCACTAAAGATGGGGGAGGGTGGAACTCTGCGATTGAAGGTGGGCTCTCGTACGTACTTTCGCAAGAAGGGTAAAAGCCTTCCTCTTTTAGTAGTCTTTTCTTTTCTTTTCTTTTTTTTGCGGAATAAAGGAAAGATTCCCTTAGGGACTTGAGTGATGGAATTCTATTAATGATGCATAATTTCCATAGAGCGTTCGTTTCATGCAAGGTGATGAGAGACGAGTGGTTAACAGCATTCCAACATTAGCAAAAGATCTCATTAGTTTGCGTTCGGGACATCTAACTTCTAGCAAACGATAGTACTGTCAATAGGTTTTGTTTTTCATACTGCCATCAAAGCATTCTAGCAGATGACAGCAAGTATTTCGGCTGCAAAAAGACCACTAAAAATGCGTGGAGCACCATACTCGGTAACAGAAAGAAGGGTGTCTCCTTCTAATTCACCTGTATTTGCAGATTTTGGATGAATTGAGGCAGTTTGTGTTTCAGAGCCAGCATCGATGACGATACTGACATCTCCACTTCCTTCCCGAGCGCTTCGATCCTCGACAGAAGCGACTTTTTCGTTTCCGCAGAAAGTTGTTGCTGGAACTTCATCTGGACTTCCGTTTTAGTCGGAAGAATTTCTTATCGTGTAAGAAAAGGGGGACTTAGGTACCGGTAATGATGGCCACCATGGTTAACCCTGCCCATTCAGAAAGGGAAAAAGTCATTGTCAATAATAATTGCATTGAGAGAAAGCCACGCTCTTGTCAAGCTGCACTCTAAAATAACCACAAGCAGACGAATATGCTATAACAGAAAGTATTCTACTTATCAAGATAACCAATAAATCAAATGCAAGCAAGACATAAACAGAAGAACAAATAAAAGAGATAATAGTGAAGTAAAACTGTCGTAGTCAAACTATTGTTGAGGAAAACAAGCCAAGTCGGATCCTATTACCAAGTAGTTCTCCGTCTAATAGTCTTTTAAAAACCTCTACCACTCTAGCTTCTACAACAGATTCCGAAATCTATTCCCCGCTCTGTATGGGAGGAATTCGTGCCTCAGTAACAGTTTAGTTTTTCCTCTTCTTAGTTTCATTCCGTGACCCCTAGTATTCCCCCCACACACACACACATTTCTCTTGAAGAATCCTTCATCCAGGGTGTCAAAGTCGTGCAATATTTTATAAGACTGGATCAATCCTCCCCTTATGCTTCGTTCCTGTTAACTGAACAGATTGAATTTCTTCACTCGCTTTCCGTAATCCACATACCATAATCCAAAGATGAACTCCCTGTAAGTAATCGACGTACTTCCTGAAGTACGGCGCCCAAAATTAACGGCATGCTTAAAATAGGAACGTACACGCCATATTTTCAGGGAAAACACAACTTTTCTCGCATGACACGTAAGGTGATTTTTAAAAACCAAAGCATTCTGTTAGCTCTATTTTTAGATACAAGACACGACGTACCAAATTTAAAATTCTCGGTTACAATTGCTCCTACATCTTTCATTGAGCTCTCTGTACTACAATTGTTTCACCTAACTGACAGTTAAATTCAAGATTATTTCTTTCAAAATGGAGTAATTTTCATTTTTCAACTGTAAATTTCACTACCCATTTCTTTGGCCACAGTGTAAATTTGTTCAAGTCCTTCTAAAGAGCTTGAAAGACATTATGAGAATTAACGAACCGCGTAACTTTTATTAAGTGACTGGTACAGTAGGGAACACCTTATAGGAAGACATATAAAGCAATTAATTTCTGTCTTTAGAATAATGCGCTGTCTATTATAAATTTCTCCCCACAAAAGTCTTCGATTGTATGCTGCCCAGTTACTTGTCGGTGTAGCTTAACCGGTAAAGCGGTCATTCTAGAGATGACGGATCCGTTGGTTCAAATCCCGGGGTCGACAAAAGAGCAATATTTGTTTACAATGGCACCCGAACTTATGAACTCACACTAGTGGACAAGGATCAAACCGTTAGGTACACCACTTTAGGTCAATGTCCTGACCTCTCTCTCAACGTGGGGCAGGATGTAAGCCCCCAGGAAAAGACTTCGAAATTAAACTTCCCAGATGAACTTCGGCGTAGCATAACCGGTAAAGCTATCACTCTAGAGATGACACATCCGTTGGTTCGAATCCTGGCGTCGACAGAAGACAAGTTTCTTTACAATGGCGCACGAACTTACGGACTCACACTAGTGGCCAAGGACCCTACCGCTCACCACTCGAGGTCAGGTCGATACCCTGACCTCTCTCTCTCTCTCTCTCTCTCAAGTGGGGATATAAGGTTCTCCCCACAAAAGACTTCGATCATAAGCTACCCAGTTACTTGTCGGCATAGCTTAACCGTTAAAGGGGTCATTTTAGAAATGATAGATCCGTTGGTTCGAATCCCGATTCGAATCCGCCGAGAAAAGGGCAGTTTTTTTTTACACCATGAAAATGTACATCTCCTGTAGCAAACCCCTATTTCACTCTCCTTTTTCTGGAATTCGCCACAAATTTACAAGACACAGAAATTACAATATATATTAAGTC
>JJRW01S0001562.1:8017-18597 GCA_001188405.1 Loxosceles reclusa
TTTAAATTCCAATATAATTTTTTTTTAGAAACGCACTGATCAAAAGACTTAGCGATACTGTGGTTATATATAGAAGTTGCGGATGAGGGAAAGTGTAGGAGGCTGGTATATGATTTGCAGATGTGGTAAGCTACGAGAAAAGAAAATGACACACGGAACGAGAAACAATAACGAAGAAAAAATGTGATTTCTTAGATAAAAGTCAATTTCCATAAGGGGTATGATCGCCCCCGACAGAAAGCAATGTTACACACCTGTGAGTTTCACCATGGAGTCAATGAGATTTTTAACCCTTTGCACTTGAAAGGTGACCCTTCGTCATCACGTGATTTGATGAGGTAACTCAAGCGGTGACTCTCGGTCGCCACTAGTTTTCTCACTTTTTGGGGAATATAAGGAGTGACGTTTCTTCCCCGAATTGCCCAAGCTGTTTCGTCTTTCGTACTTACTCTGTGTTTGGCATAGTATGACCTTACAGGTCCTTGTGCCATTAAGGTATAATTATCCAACCAATAAACCAACCGATCGATTCTAAACAAACAAAAAAAAATATTCAACAACTGAGGAACTAACAGCGATGCCATAAATGAATAATGTTCCCTTTTGCTCGTTCAGGAAAAGTTGTCTTTTATATCAGCCAATTTCAAATACTAGTATTAAATATTTACTCTCCGAGATTAAGTGTTCAACTACTAAGGTCATGATAATGATTTTAGTAATTATCATGACTTTAGTAATTGCACGCGTGGGTCATTGTAATAAGTGTAAACATGATCCGAAAGGAAAGAGGGAGAAAAGCATCACGTTAGAGAGAAAGTCACTTAAATGACAATGCTGCAAACCAGGGATGAGGGCACGGGGGTAAAATTAATGAATTTTGGAGGGAAGAAATGGAGAGTTAGAGTTATTGTAATTAATGACACAAAAGACACTAAAGGCTATGTTGTGCCAAATACGTGGTAACGCGGGACACTAAGCACAAGGCACTCTCGGGCACCTGAGGGACGCCATGTCACTCATTGTCCTCACCAACAGGTGAGCCCCTGAGGAGAATGGAGCTGCTGGTTCACCCGATTAAAAAAGATCTCGAGTGCAAAAGGCTAAGGAAGGACGGCAGTATTCTGCCCCACTCCCGCAGAAAAGCAGTTTCTAGTTGTTGAGCTGTTTGTGACGGTGGCCAGTGACCACTAAATCTTCTCCGTAGCATGCCCGCTTGGGTTCACGTCTGGAAAATATGCTGGTCAATCCATTCGAAGTATTCCCTAATTCCCTGGTCAAAAACGAATTTGTCCAGAGGCAGGATGTACGATTAGTCCTGACGTTGTCATCCATTCACAGGAATTCATCGATGATTGCAGCATTGATGAATCACCTTTTTTTGTCGGGACCACCAAAGGTGTTAGAATGTCATATTTACATTGCTGAGCCGTCAGTGATCCATTTCTGTTGATGTGGACGGAATGTGCTGCCTTTAAAGGCAAAAACATCCCAGACTCCACCTCCCCTCCTCCAAATCGGACACTCGTGCCCAAATGCTGGATTGCTCTGAGTACCGCATTCCCTCCAAAAAGATAAGTCGCTTATTTTCAGGTTGTAGAGGAAAGTGTGACTCGTCGGAGAAAAGCACATTGCATCATTCATTTTGTCTCCAGATGGCATGATCTTGTGCTCACCGTCTGCGGGCAGCAAGGTGGCCCGATGTCAAGACAACACATGCCAAGCATTACAGCTCAACATTGGGGAGTCGGTTTCGAGCAGTTTGAGTTGAAACACTAGTGCCAGTAGCCGCACGAAGGGGCTATTAAAAAGTATTCTTATCATGATTTTTTTCCAGACGTTTGTGTTAAAACCGATCATCATATCATGAAGTTGAACGCCTACGACCTAGTCCAGGTCTTCGTCCTACTCCGTTTCCACAAACCGATCCAATAATCTGGAGGTCAAATTTTGCGCCACCACAATGGGTTCTGCTACAAGAGATTGCGTCTGACCCGCTGATAAATGTTCAGTAACCCTCCAGTCTTCCAATTTGGCTACATCACGCTGTTCAGATACCGCGTTCACTACCACTACGAAGAATGCAACCCATGTCAATAGTTTCTTTTGACAACCTACACGCTGCAGGTTGCGTGTCATTCTGTGCCGTGTAAAGAAAACTTGCCTTTTGTCGACGTCGGGATTCGAGCCACGGGTCTGCATGGACGGGAGAGACGACTTTTCCATTTGAGCTACGCCGACAAGTATACGGGCAGCTTACTATCGAAGTCTTTTGTGGAGAGAACATTGCATCCTCCCCCACGTAGAATGAGAGGTCCTCTCTACCTCGAGTTGTGGTCCTAAGTCCTTGGCCATAGGTGTGAGTCACTGTTCTGGCACCATTACAAAGAAAACTACAAAGAAACAAATATCTGGGCAGCTTATTATCGAAGTCTTTTGTGGGCAGAAACTTGCAGTCGAAAACGAGAGAGTTTCGCTGTCACATGCAAAATCAGCATATTTCGCAGCTTCAAAATGTGCTAAATTTGCATTTTAATCTCTTTTCCTTCATTTCCGTTAAAAAATCAAGGCCATTATATCATTCTTTCATACCGAATTCATGATATCTCTTAATCGTTTTGAGCATCGTACTTTCCTCAAAGTTTCTTCCACATCTTTAGATTGCAATCGTCTAAAAGTCAATGGAACTTTGGCTCTGCTCCTTAAATATCGCTTTCGTTAATTTCCATACTACCTGTTCTTCCGACGTGTCACTTCAACCATTGTACGTCAGAGTTACATCGCAGTTTCATCTACCCTCTCCCATCTGCATATTTCCAGTTAGAATCTTTTGGGAATGCCTTTCGGTGTTCTCTTTTCAATTGCCGGTACTGAAACATGCTCGCCAAGTACACATAAAGTAGAAACTGTATAAATTTTCAACGCATGGGTTGTAAGACTTGGAAAATAAGCTGCCTAGGTACCTGTCAGCGTAGCTTAAGCGGTAAAGCGGTCACTCTAGAGATGACAGATCCCTTGGTTCGATTCCCGACGTCGACAAAAAGGGCAAGTTTTCTTTACAATGGCGACGGAACTTATGGACTAACACTAGTGGCCAAGGACCCAACCGCTAGGTCCACCACTCTAGGTCAGGTCGCTGTGCTATCCTCTCTCTCAAGTGGGGGAGAATGTAAGGAAGGTATTTCTCACTAAAGACTTCGAAAATCAGCTGCCTAGGCACCTGTCGGCGTAGCTTAAGCAGTAAAGCGGTCACTCTAGAGATGATAGATCAGTTGATCCCGGCGACGACATAAGAATAGTTTTCCTTACAGGGTATTATTGAACTGCCATGTCCGGCGAAGGCCAGTTAGTTTCAGCTTCAAGTTTATTTAACGAGTGGTTCGTCTAACCTTACGTGAAGGTATACGTTCAAAGGTTTCCCAATGTTAAGTTCCTTATTAAGCAGTTAAACATTCTTTCAGTTTTCGTAGGGGAAACAGCATTGGAAGCTGAATGTTTCTTTTCCAGAATGCTGTAATGCCCACCCACAAAAGACTTAAATATAAGCACATAAATCAGAGGTCGACGTAGCTTAACCGGTTAAAGCGGCTCTCCTGAGTAGAACGTTCCGGGTTCGATTCCCGGCGTCGACAATCAAGTAAAGATTTTCTTTACAATGCCCATTTTCCAAACGCTGTACTTCTTACCAAATTTCTTTCTTTCTGTGTGTAAATAAACTGGCGTATATCGTAAGTTCGTTTATCGAGCAGCGTGCGCAGAAGTACGCAATTTTGGCTCCCGCCCAAAAACTAATTTTTTCTTGTGCCTCATATCCATATGCTACAGCTCTTTCGCCTATGAAGCAAGACTTAATATTGTGAGAGATGCTTCAGTCGTTTTTTCTTACTGAACGGGAAATGCCTTCCGGAAAATTTGGTTTTAGCCGAAGGCTTATATCAGAAATTCCTTCATGTTTTCTTTTTAAACATATTTTCCCTCTCTTTTCCCAAGAACATCATGTTTTCCTTAGTTCCTTAGTTTAAACAGCTACAACGTTTCATAACAAAGTGGGAATTTCTGAGTCGTAATTTCTTTTCCTTCCTTCCTTTATTGAAAGTGAAAGTCTGGAATTTCCGCTTAGAAGTATACTCGTATATTGCCATTTTTATCCGTATAATATTTTCTTAAAGAAGGCAAAAGAGATTTTTCTTTCTTGTTATAGCCTTCGGAGGATTAACATAATAAAAATACGGGGATCTGAAAGTGCGACACTTTCTGTATTTTGGATTTTATTCTCTACATTTATGTAATACGTTTCGATATCTTAAATAAACCTCTGAGTACTGTCAGGTATATCATTTTCTAAAGGAAAAACAAGAATGCAATTGCTGAATCAGAAGGAGATGGACTTAATCCTGGCCGTTGAATCACGTGTGTCTAAATATTTTTTTACTTGTGCCATACTATTTAGGTACTACAAGTACAAAATTGAATTTCGGCAACAGGTGAAAACCCACCACAGTCAAGAGCCACATTTCGTCTACATCTACATCTTGTAACAACACACACAGTGTCTACATCTTGTAACAAACGCCCTTTGCGACGCTAGGTCTCGAACCTTGATCGTTCAGCTCCGTAGTGACTGCTTTCCCAATTAAGCTGCGTTGACGGGTATCAGGACAACTTATTTTCTAAGTCTTTTGTAGGGGGACCTCACAATCTTTATTATCAAGTCTGCGCAAGTAAATGCTTGTCATGACATTTCAATATGAGGAAACTGTTGGGGTATAAGTGGCTGTTTTTGATTCTTCCTTGCATCTTGGAGAAGTGGCCATTGGTGCAACGTAATTTCGTAGATTAAATAGTGCAACTCATATTGGCTATGTTTAGAATAAGGGCACAGATCTCGTATGTGAGACTTTGGATTACGTTTTGGCATTATTCCACACTGACTATTAAACTAGTGTGCAAAACGTAAGGGTGGAGTTGAATAAATTAACATAACAGCGGAACGAATGGGCAGAAACAAAACAGGAACCAATCGAAAGATTGCTTAGGGTCCAGAACGTTAGATCAAGTTCATATATGCCGTATGACATGCTGTGGACGTGTGGTAAGGATATAAAACACGTGAGCGCTGTATTCTTCAGCATTCAGTGGAATCCAATGCCCAGTTTATGCCGGTTTGAAAGACATCGATTAGCTGTGGCAGCGTGATATGTTTAGAAGGCAGTCTTGTAGACAACATCTAGACGTGTTAACCCCATGTCAAATCATTGGGAAGTTGAAAGAAAGTGGATTTTTGGGATTACGCACAGCATTGTTTCTTGAGGTTGGACAGCGTTTTAAAAGACAGGAACAGCTATTCGAAGGTTCAGTTGCGGTCGTCCACGAGCAAACCCAGCGACCGAGAACAGCAATATGGCCTTGCAGGCGAAAGGATACCGACTGAGAAAATTGCTGAACATTTAACCATACATCTAAAATTGTAGCGGGGATGTCGCTGAATGGACTGCTGAGCAGCTAACAGGCAGAAGTTTGCTCGAATGCCAGGTGTAATTTGATCTCAAGACACCATACCGCCTCCTCATTCGTGTACAAAATTCAAACCATGTTCAACATCCACCAAATGGACACCCTCACGGTGGAAAATATCATTTCCCTTCTCTAAAGATCACGTACAGTCTCTCGCTCTCTCCGTCTCTCTGCCATCTACTCAGCTGATAATTGCTGTCTAGTGATGATGACGGTTAAAATGTCCCACTTGGTCAATTTGTATTGATAGACGCGTGAGTGAAAACTTTTATTGCAAGGGTTTGAGCATTTGAACAGGCGCTACTCCACTCTATGCACATGGGGCTAGAATTGTTACTGTCCTATTTTTACCAAGCCCCCTTAAAAATATTATTGATTAATTCAAATGCACAGTGTAAAGAAACTGCCCTAACGGGATTCGAACCTACTGTCTGTCATCTTTCATCTTGTCATCTTGGAAATCTCGTTTTACTAATTAAGCTACGCCGACAGGTATCAGGGGCAGCTTATTAGCGAAGTCTTTTGTGGGGAAAACCTTACAACAGTAATTTCGTTTTCACTATGTTTGTTGAGTAGTCAGAAGTTTCTTTGTAAATTATTAGTGAGTATTTTTGAATGATACCATGACAGCGTTGAATTTTATAAGAAGTCTTTTAAAAATACATATTTCTACAATTCATTTTCACCATACGCATACAACTACTTTTCTTACGGCTATAGGTTACATATACGTAGATGTTATATTATATATTCTGCGTTACATATTACAGATTTCAAATATTTTACGGCTGTTACTGAAGGAACATTGTCCAGGGTCATTTCCCATAATAGAATTTTTATTCCCTGGTGTTGGAACACAAATCCTGTTTAAGCTGTTTAACATTTAAGCTGTTTAAATATGTGTCTTTCTTCAGTCGTGGGAATCCCACGAAGTCAAAAATAGTGATCGAATTTGTTGTTGTTGTTATTGTTTCTTCTTTGCATTGGCTTTAGAGTACTACTGCTTAGGGAGGTGTTTTTCTCCGATCTTGGATTAAAGTTGATCTTGAGCTAGTTTTTTGATTTGACTTCTGTAGGCAATTTTTTGTACCGGACTATGCCAACATTAACCTGGGTCTCTTGTGTCTATAGTAATCATCAGTTGAGTAGTCTACGCTTTGGAATATCAGTGGGTTATCATGTCTCTCCGCTTTGTCAAAAAGTTTTTTTTTTGTGCAATCATGAATGTATTCCTCCAAGTCTTTGATTTTGGTCTCGCGTTGTATTTGCGTATTTCTTATGAACCACGGGGCATTCAATATCCTCCGGATTGTCCTGTTTTGATATCCCCTCAGTTTCTGGAATGGCTTTGCGAGCTGCGTGTCCCCATACTGATCATGCATACGTCATTACTGGTCTTATTGTGGTAATACACATCAGTAGTTTATTTCGGATGCTCAATGAGCTTTTCCTTTCAAGTAGATTGCTCTCAATGGCAGCGTATTGCCTTGCTTTGGTTAATGTTGTCTGTATGTGGGATTAACATAAAAGCTTTTTTCTAGAGTCACACCTAGATAATTTACCTCTTGTTTCCATTTGTTCAGATAATCTCCCAGCTTTGTAACTCCTTCTCACGGAGGTAACACTCTTCACAAAATTCACGCCGCCTGCAACATCTTGCAACTACTTTCATCACGGGGAAAGTGCAATGCCCTCTCTTATCCTGAAATCATCTTGCATTTAGCTCTTTTGCATCTTTTTCAACCATTCGTCTGATGAATATCGTTCTGAGTAGTACAAAATGGTTGAAAATGTGTTGAAAAAAATTTTTTTTAGACGAGTTGAAAACTGGTTGGGGTGCGGCGTTTTTTCAAATCAAATGTGTCTTGATGAAAATGCGGTTTTCCAACTCTTGAAAATGCGGTTTTAACCGTAGAGGAATGTCCGGAATTGTCTGGACGCTACGTCCGGCCATCCATTGGATCGGCCGGGGAGACCTGTTCCTTGACCATCACGATCGCCAAATTTAACATGGATGCATGAATTACTTCTTCTGAAGACTCACGAAGAGCATGATCTGGGAAAGTTCCATTAAATTTGATGAAAATCTAGTGCCAGTGTGTTAATGTGCGTGGTATGCCCAGGATTCGTGCTAATGTACGGCAATCAATGCGCCGACGATGTGATTTTTGTATTACTCTTCGTGGTCGCACGTTGGAGCACCTATAGCCAAACGTGTAATCAGTAAATTGGTTATTCACTTTATCTTGACCTCTCTGTCTTACTTACCTGTTTTTCATACCTTGCTTACGTGTCAGATCTTCAACGCGCCATTTCTGAACACGTTTTCCATCACAAAAATGATTATTTTCTGGCACGTCTACCTGACTGTGAATGTTTGCCAGATAATTTGGAATCACCATGTATATATCATAACTAATAAGCATTTGCTCGGGCATAGAGCAAATCGCTCAAATGAAGTGAGAAGGTAGTAAAGAAAACTTCCGATTTCCTTACCTGAAAAGAAGAAAATGCACATTTTCTGACACTCCATAAAAATTGAAATGCATTTAAATGTACGGAGTAGTTTAGAGAATTTTCTCATTGAAATTAAAAGGAAAATAAATTTAATGAGGTAATTATGGAAATGCTGTGGAATATTTTTGCATATACGACAGATTTTTAATGCTTCTTATTACTTTAGGAAATTTTAGCTAACTACTTCTTTAATATATTCTCCATCATCAATTTTTTTGTCAAAGGTAATTATAAATAAATGTAAGCACAAATTACTTCAAGCAGAAATCAGGGTAAGTTTGACATATTCTGAAGTTAAGGACGAGAGTTAAAAAGCGTGAATTTAAGATACGAGTATCGGAGTAAAATATTAAAGGAAGAATATGTTTCGCAGAACTGCATTAAACTTTATTTTACGATAATAGAAAACAATTGTATTCCCGACGACAGGTTTAACTTTATCTTGTGACGACTTGGAACAAGTAAAGGATCTCAAATAATCTGATGCTGCCGAGTTACCTCTTTAGCGCTACATACCGGCCACGGAATCTGTGTTCGGACACGGTTGACATGTCGAAAATTCCAGAGAACGTAGTTGCGCTTTGAAGCCTCCAAGGGCTCTGGATCAAAGCAGCCGTTCCAAAGAACATTGTACTCACAACTCTGTAAGAATCGGAGGAAAGCGGGACAACTCCGCTTACCTCGATTTCGCTTCTTTTTTAGATACAGTTAAACGGAGTTATAATACAACGTTTTAAACAAGTAGAGGTAAAATCAACAAAAGTTGACCAAGGTTTCCGTGGATTACCCAGGATCCACTTTTTTCAAAACCGACGACTAAAAGCTGTTCACACGACTGCACTTTCTTAGTGAACTGATGTTCACTAACAACTCAGTATGAAACCGTAGAATCAGCTATTGCTGATTTACGTCTATGTGTGCACACGTTGTTATATAACTGTGTTTAACTGCATCACGCATTAGATAGCAAATCAGTCTAGTCTGTCTTGTCTTAGATGACACAGAACGCTCAAGGAACGTGTTAGGTTCAATGTTTCAAACAGACCGAACTTTGAACCCGAGGGTACAGATCTTGACACCCAGTGTCGCGTACTCACTTCCGAAGAAGTAATACAAATATGCACAGAACTATCGAAACAAGCCCCGCTGTTTCGAACGTGAGGTTAGGTTTCGTCAGATGTCTAAACGCTGACTTGCCTTTCATAGCACTTCAAAAAGAACGAATCGTGTGCATGAAAGCTTCGCACAACGTTTGCGTCGAAATTTCCCAATCACCGGCTAGGCTGAACCGCGAAGTCGCTTCGTCTGCTTTTCATTAAGTCCGCCCTTTTGTGGTGAACATGATTCATACTAACATTAATAAACTTCAAATTTAAAACCGAAAGTATTCAGTATATCACTCAAAAATGTACTTCTCCAAACGCGCCCAAGTCATGTGTCTCAGCATCCAAATACTCGCACGGGGAGAGAGAGATTCGGCGTTCCTGATGTCGTTTCTGAGTTAGCGAGGCGTTTCAATACGTAAATCCCCAAGCGTTCATTGGTTCAGCCACCAATAAATCCTGTAATATACGAGAGACAGGCACACACATATCATCAACTATGAATAATTAACTACTACGTGAAGTGTTCAGGGGACTGCCTATATGTAGTAGTCTGTTCTATCAGTGCTGGGCTGCGCAAAGAACAGGAGAGAAAGCGGTTAGTATCGTACGTTGCGCTTGGATTTGCTAACGGAGGCATCGCAGCACCTGAGCCCCAGAGATTTTTGTCCAACAGAGGAATGTGCCTATAGGGAACTTCTGCGACGTTACCAGAGACAGAGAAGATGTATGAGTAAAGGAAAAGATTGCTGCATAAAATGTAACGAAATACCGGAGGAGTTGAGGAAGGACAAAAAAAAAAGGACCAAAAGTGCAATGGGCGGATATTGTTGTTGTGGAAAAATCCCAAGTAGCCTACTGCCATTTCGAAAATGTACGAGGTCCCGTCAGAATTAAATTAGCTTTGAGACTACTGCGGGGTACTTAAGAATAAATAATTGCCTCTTAGCTATCAAAATAATTGTTAGCTATGATGAATAAGAGAAAAAAAAGAGGAAAAGTGCATCCAAACGATGACGATGCTCTGGTGCTGCTACCGTGCCTTGTATAGGAACTTGCCCTTTTTGTCGACGCCGGGATTCGAGCCTACGGATCTGCCATCTTTGGAGAGACTGCTTTTCCATTTAAGCTACGCCGACAGGTATTTCGGTAGCTTATTATCGAAGTCCTTTACGGAAGGGAACCTTACCTGTACATCCTCCCCTACGTTGAGGGAGGTCAGAATACCGACCTGACCTCCAGGTGGTGGACCTAACGGTTGGGTCCTTGGCCACTAGTGTGAGTTCATATGTTCGGGCGCCATTGTAAATAAACTTGTCGTTTTGTCGACAAGGGGATTCGATCCACGGATCTGTCATCTCCGGAGAGACAGCTTGACAGCCTGTAACAGCTGTGATATATTGATAAATCTAATTATCTTTTTACATCAATCAATCCCCTGGGGGAGAC
>JJRW01S0001562.1:61265-72347 GCA_001188405.1 Loxosceles reclusa
GCTTTAGCACTCGTCTAGGAAGTGCAAAAACAAAGTTAAGAAGATAAAAGCGATAAAAAGGGGAAATTGGATTCGAGAGGGGGACATGGCGTGTGGAGAGAACTACACATACACACACAGTGACCGTTGGCAGCTGGAAATTTTCAGAGAAAAAAGGGGAATCTCAACGTTTCACAGTCTTTGCTGTTTCCATTGGTCGTTTATTGCATTTCCACCCCTTCGCGAGATGTTCTGTAATAAAGTGAAAGCCAAAAGCTCATGAGGAGGAATTGGCGCACCGGAAATTGCACCGTTTTGCAAACGTTCCAGGAGCAACTGTAGACAAATTACATGCAAATGCATCCATCCATCCTTTAGATGAATAAGAAGATTGCAGAAATGAAAGGAGAATCGAGGATGAAATTTGAAAGTAAGAAAAATGCATGTGACCCAAGGAAGTATCACACGCAGCACTGAAAACACAAAGTAGTTTCAAGGCTTTTGTTTACCTTGCATTATCCCCCACAAAAGACTTCGAAAATAAGCTGCCCAAATACTTGTCGGCGTGGCTTAACCGGTAAAGCGGTCGCTCTAGAGATAACAAATCCTTTGTTTCGAATCCCGTCGTCGACAACAGACAGGTTTCTTTACAATCCACTTCACTTCATTTTACAAAATTTGTTGATCGTGTACCAGTATCTGTCCATCACAGTAATGAAAACAACGGTAATAAAAAGCTATATGGGTATAATATTTTTAATTATAAGTAATTCCGATAAGTATTACACTGACAGATGTGAGATGCCCCCTACAACAGATATAGATAATATGCTTCCCGGACATTTGCCGCGGCAGCTTAATTGAGAAAGCGGTAACTCCGGAACTGAATGATCCAGGTTCGACTCGTGGTATTGGCAAAGTGCGTTTGTTACAATTAGCGCCAGAACAGGGACTAATTCGTTAGGTCCACCACCCGTAGTCAGACCTGTGCCCTGACCTCTCTCGCAACGTAAGAAGGATGTGAGGTCATCCCCGCAAAAGACTTGTATGATAATCTGATAATCTGCCTAGTACCCGTTGCGTACCTTGATTGGGAAATCGGTCACTCCTGAGCTTAACGATCCAGGTTCAAATCCTGGCATCAGCACTGTGCTTTTGTTACAAATGGCTCCCAAACACTCACCCAATTTTAGGTCCCCCACTCGTGGACAAATCTGTGCCCTGACCTCAAACTCAACGTTTAGGGGAGGATTGAGGTTCCCCTTACAATAGATATTCATAACAAGCTGCCCAGACATTCGTCGGCGTAGTTTGATTTAGGAAGCTGTCACTCCGGAGCTGAACTATCCAGGTTCGAGTCTTGGCGCCGGCTAAGTGCATTTCTTATAAATGGTGTCCGAACTCATGGACCCAATCGTTACGTCCACGACTCGAGATCCGACCTGTGTCCTGATCTCTCACTCAACACGTGAAGGAAGATGTGAGGTTCCCCATATAACAAAATAAATACAGGATGAGTCTAAATTGTTTTGACAAAATAAGAGGGATGATAGTAACTCATCCAGACGAGCAATAATGACCATGAAACATAGGGTCGCATTCCACTCTGTGAGGCAGAAAGGAGTAAAATTAGAATTTAAACATGAACTGACAACAGTGTTCGGAAAGCGAATGAACGATACCAAAAGTGCACAATCTGATTTATGTAAAGGAAATCTTTACTTCATTTTGTCGACGCCGGGAATTGAACCCGGAACGTTCTACTCCGGAGAGCAGCTTTAACCAGTTAAGCTACGCTGACTCTTGTCTATCGAAGCTTATTTTTTTTTAAAGTCTTTTGTGGGTGGGCATTACACCCTCCCCCACTTAAAAGAGAGGTCAGGGTACGACCTGACCTCGAGTGGTGGACCTAACGGTTGGGTCCTTGGCCACTAGTGTGAGTCGCTAAGTTCGGGCGCCATTTGTAAAGAAAATCTTTACTGGTTGTCGACGCCGGGATTGAACCCGGAACGTTCTACTCCGGAGAGCCGCTTTAACCAGTTAAGCTACGCCGACTCTTGTCTATCGAAGCTTATTTTTTTTTAAAGTCTTTTGTGGGTGGGCATTACATTTATTGATCAGCGAAAAACTCACAGCAAGTGCTCAAAGTGGCGGCCACGCATGTCGCCGCTCAGTTCATACCGGCAAAGGAATGACCGAGCACAACCTCTCGATGATTCCGGGTGTTGTGTTAATTTTGTCTGTGGCAGCAACGATTCTTGCTACGAGATCTTCAGCCGAGTCCACACGCGTCTCGTACCCTAAAGATTTCATGTGCCCCAAGAAAAAATAGACCAGTGGGTTGAGGTTCGGTGAGCGAGGAGGCCAAGCCACAGGTGTGTCACATCCGATCAATCGTGCGCGATATGTGGTATTCAAGAAGTGCCGGACTGTGCTGGAAAAGTGTGCTGGGGATCCATCGTGCATAAACCACATGTCTCTCTGGATGGCGAGCGGAACAACCTGAAACAAACTGGGAAGCACTTGTACTTTCAAGCGTGGCTGCTGTGCCGCTTTTAAAGGAAAACGTATGATCTGATTGGCTGTCTACGGACCCTACTGTGCTGCTTCTTCTCACTGTACATTTGCATATCTAACGACGTCAGAGGCGATGACTTTTTCATGCTCGACTCGTTTCCATTGCACTCTTTTCTTCCTCTCAGAGTGGAATGCGACCCTCTATGTTCCATGGTCATTCTTGCTCGTCTGGATGGGTACTATCACTCTACGTATTTTGTAAAAACAATTTAGACTCACCCTGTATAGATAATAAGCTCCCAGACATTCATCGACGTAGATTAATTGAGAAAGCGTTCACTTCGGAGATGAATGATTCAGGTTCGAGTCTTGGCGTCGACAAAGGGCGTTTATTATACAGAGGAAAATTTGACAGGGAACATGCGAAAGTTAATTTCTTACCGTTGCGAAATACACCTTGCCATTAGGCTCCTTAATTAACAAACCTTTTCCAAAAATTATCTCGAATCTCATTTTGCATTTCTTCCTTAAACTATCACATCTAAGGTTTTTCCCATACATTACGTACGGCCGTATTAAACATATCGTGCCTACACATACACCTAAACACTCTATCATTGTCTTATACCAAAATGAAGAGTAAAACGTTTTCACTCAGTATTTTATTCTTGTACAGCTATATTTATAAAAATATTTTTTACGGTGCAATAGTTTAAGAAACATTCAACTGTGTAACTTGTCAACATAGAATCACGTAGCATGAATATCATGACATGTTGACCATTACACACTTTATGCCAATAGTTGTCTGGAGACATATGAAAAAAAGTAAACCCATTTGTATTATTACAATAAAGGGGTAAGTCCGCGTTTGGCTTGATTACAGAGAATATCTTCTTTGAAAGACTTTCGACCACTTTCTGTGTTACATCAAGTATTCCACTCCTTCTGCAAAACCGATGCAAGTTGAATTGCTGAACTCCGAAGGATTGGTCTGAGCATAAAGTGTAGTTCTAACTCCTCGTACATTTAGGTTGCAAAATTGCAGGCCATACAATCGTTTCATACCCAAGTCTTCGTACCATTGCATTGCAACTGAACTTCTGTGGTAAGGTGCATCGCCATTCTGGTAAATACATTTCAATACAAATATAAAATAATAGGTCAACAACAGGCCAAACCCACCTTGGCTGACCACGTCAAAAATCCGTAAAACTGTGTAAACCCTCTCCGTCTTCATGCATAAAATAAGGAACAGAGTTCCCTCGTCAAATAAACAAAAAAAAAAATCAAGAAGTCAAGAAGCCAAAATCACATGGAACAACTATATATGTATAAAGAAAAATATACAGACATCGAGCCATAGCCATAAAATAGCGGAGATTCTTTCCGTCGTCCCATAAATAATATTGTCATAAATTAGCTCTCGTCACAACAAACAAAAATATACAAGGAATAAACAAGTCAAAATCACATAGAACAACCATATACAAGGGAAAAATATACAGAGTCACATCTACCTATACAATTGCGGAAAGCATTTCCGTCACTAACATATAGAAAAAAAACACATTGTCGAACAATTACGGAACAGGGTACCACCGTCACAACCCATCCACGCATTTCATGGCCAAGTACAAAGGAAAAAAACCCATACAAACCATAAGAGAACAATGGAAAACGGCTCCATCGTCAATAAAAGCTAAACATGATGTAATAACGTACATAAAGCAAAAGATAATTATCAGAAAAGGAAAAGGGAAAAACTCAACCGACCTTTCAAGGGCAAAACCCTTATAACCGAATACAACGCATTGCAAGTTATCAACTAATGAAGATTTAAATTCAAAGCTAATCAAAACAAACAGGGGAACACGGAAATGGTCGTTAGACACAAATACTGAATTGCGCATTTATTTATTTTTTCTTGAAACTTTTAACCGACTTTGCCTGAATCACTTCCTTTGCCATATTATTCCAAATGTTCACCACTCTATTAGATAAAACTCACGCTTTAGTTGTAACCCAGCATTTTCTCTAATCAATTCCATACTACTTTTTTTTGTGAACCCACTGTAACCGTTTCTAAAGAAGTCCTTATTAACTATATCAAATCCATTTAAAATTTTATAAGACTGAATTAAGTCATCTCTAGCCCTCCTTTTCTGTAAACTGAAGAGTTTGAGATCCTTTAACCTGTCGATATATTCAAAATGCCATAACCCCTCGATGAACTCAGTAGCTCTTCTCTCCTTAGTAGTTCGAATCCCGGCGTTGACAACTTTTTTCACAATACAAAAAAAAAAAAAAAAACACGGGTTTATATGAAGCATTATTGCTTTTACTGAAGTAAATGTAAATCATTTTTGCATATTGGGACTGAAAAAAAAGCGCAACCGTGCTGTAAGAGAAACTAGATGGCTGCTGTAAGAGAAACTAGATGGCTGCTGTATGAGAAACTAGATGGCTGCTGTATGAGAAACTAGATGGCTGCTGTAAGAGAAACTAGATGGCTGCACGAAACGCATAGACCACAGTACGTTATTCTCCCAAGCGGGCTCACCACATTCGTTATTCGCTTTCAAGTAAACTGAAACACTAGTACGATCAATTTTCATCCGCTTTACAAGTGGACACCGGCCGTTCGCTTTTGAATAACTTTAATTACAACCTACGTTAAATAAAACACTAGTCCTAACTGTTCTTGTGCAGGTATAGAGGTACACGAGACGATGATAGGTTATATTCAAAGTTTTTGTACAGCACAATATGTATAATTCAAATGATGACTAGCCTCGGCAACTACGTTCGATTGCACTAATCGCATCCACGTCTGGTAGTGTGCTACGTTGCGCGGTTGTTCCTGTTTTGATCTAACGTTGCTCTTTCGCGTCGCGGAGGGAGACGTTTGTAACTGAGTAGTGGCTCTGGTCACGCCATCTGGCGAGACGGAAGAAAGGTTGTTCCTGAGATCAAGCGTTTAAATTAAGTTAAGCCATGCTCTGAAAAGAAGGGAACGTGCTGTGGAGGGTTCATTGACCAAAAATTCTTTGTTGGAAAGGATGCCGAAATCCTACAAAGTGTCCAATTCCCAGAGAGATTGAATCTTTCTCATAACTTTTTCATCGGGGAATCAGAATCTGTGTTCTAGGTCACAGCAATGTTGTGCGATGGATGATTCATTTAATTCCCTTTTTTAACATATTGTTGGTGTTCATGAATGCGAAATATTAGGCACCGGCGCTTTTGACCAATGCGGGACATGCATTCGCATGGGATTTGGTAGATGCCCCAAGAATCGGTTTGAGGTATCTTTACGAATTTATGGTTTGAGGTACATTATCCTTCATCTGGGAAAGCATGATTTTGTTAGAAGAGGGTTGAGGGAAGTTTTTACAGAATTTGGGCAATCGAGTTGCGTATGTGGGGAAAAAAAGGGAAGAATTACCCGTCCCTGGGAAACTCTGAATCGCGACAGGGCAAATGGTTGTGTATGGTGTTCGACGTGAAAATTTCTTTACGGCCTGGTCAGTCACGCTTGGACTGAAGCCACGGTGTGTGGCAGTGTGCTTGAGGTGGTCTATATCTCTGACAAAGGATGACTCGTCCGAGCAAATATTGATGTCGCGACGAACATATGTTTGGAAGGTCGAGAGCTTCTGTTGAATGGTTTGGCAGGATTTAGAATGGGAGAAGGGATAGCGAATCACAGAAAATGGTTTGCGGTAAACCGGGGTGGCAAATTAGTTGACGGATTTTTGAATTGATACATCCAAGAACGGAAGTGAATTATTGTTTTCAATGACGACTGTGAATTGGATGTGGGGGGTCAATTGAGTACATTGTATCAAGGAGTTGACGCAGTTCACCTGGAGAGTGATCGTGGGACACAAAAGTGTCGTCACCATAGCGGATCCAAAATGTAGAGTCAATATACATATTAAAAATGACGAAAATATTCAGTAAATATTGAGGTCGATAAAGGCAAACATACATGGTTATACAATGCGGTAACAGTTTAAAAAAGTGAAAACATCAACATTTTGAAACCGAATTTTAAAAAAAGTCAGGCATATCGTCACTCACCATTAAATTTCCATGATATTGGAGTTTATACCCTTGAGTGGGGTTTTATTTTTATAAAAGATGTCAATTATAAGCAGACTTAGATACTTCCTTCTGCTATTAAATGCGGCATTTAAAATACTCGTAACATAAACCATAACACCTTTTGAGCACAATACGAGTATTATAGAAAACTGATCCGGATTTCAGTGGTTCAGGACGACTGCCTTCTTCAAAACAACACGAGAAATGATTCCGTTACATGCTATTATGTACGGGCTACATAAAAATAGCAGGCAAAACAATGTGAATTTTGATTAATGGGGAACGGTTTAATATTTATGAAAACCCGAGTAAAATGAGGAGTAGATTGGCTAGTCCTGTATAAGAAAAAGTATTTCACTGTTTCATTGTTTTCAGAAGAAACCGTGTAGCCTCCAAGGGCTAAGGTAAAGGCACAGGTAGACTGAAAGCGGCGAAAAGAGGAAGATGAGATTGTATGTGGTAGGGTTACTAATGGATTTATAGCGAAGTGGGCAGCGGCATCCAATTTGCTACATCGTTTTTTGTACAGCCTCTGTGTGTAAAAGTCGTAGGAAAACAAGATCTGTTCTGTTGCCGTAGATTTGTTTGCTTTGTCAGTAGCCCTCGGGGCATTGACAAAGGGCACTATAGCGAGTTCAAGTCAGAGAGAGGAAATCTGCAAAGAAAGAGATGAATAGGGTTTTCCTTTCACCTCTTCAAAAGCATTTGGCTGTTGGAGGCAAATTGAACAACACCAGTTTTATGTGTTTACAACTCTAGCAGCAGCATGGTACCTGCCATTCCTTGTTTTCTGCTAGGATACGTAGTTGCATTTCTGTATCTAGCAAAAATATATAACAAAATGTAATGATACAACATAAAATTTATCATACTAATTTCAAACCAGTATTGAGCGTAATCAACTAATATTTTCAACCGATTCATCAGTCAACTAAAATGTTTAGTCACGAGTAAAATAATCAGGATTAAAAATTAATCCCAATCATAATTAAATCAATCAGTCATTAGAAATAGAAATTATTTTTCCAGATTCCGCTGCCGCGAGCGCTCTGAAAATACTAAATAATTTCTGCCTCCACCGGGAATCGAACCCGGGTCTTTCCTTTAGTACAGGAACGACTTGAGCACTAGCCCACAGAGGCACAAATCAGATAGATTTTCAATCGCTTATCAAGGCAAAGGTGGAGGCAGAAATTATTTAGTATTTTCAGAGCGCTCGCGGCAGCGGAATCTGGAAAAAATAATTTCTATTTCTAACTAGTGGGCTGTCGAAAAAGCTATGGATTCTCTTGCAAGGCTTACCAGAAGCTAATACGCCGTGTCTGTAGTTCACTGCAATGTGAAACGGCCGGCAACAAGGCGGATTTGCCTTGATAAGCGATTGAAAATCTATGTGATTTATGCCTCTGTGGGCTAGTGGTCAAGTCGTTTCTGTACTAAAGGAAAGACCCGGGTTCGATTCCCGGTGGAGGCAGAAATTATTTAGTATTTTCAGAGCGCTCGCGGCAGCGGAATCTGGAAAAAGAATTTCTATTTCTAACTAGTGGGCTGTCGAAAAAGCTATGGATTCTCAATCAATCATTAGTTCTGAATCATTACTTTTATCACATACACATTCTAAAGGAACAGCCCTTTTGCCAACGTCGGGATTCAAACCAACGGATCTGTCATCTCTAGAGTGACCGCTTTACCGATACGTCTACAGGTAACTGGGCAGCTAATACTCGTAGTCTTTTCTGGGAAGAACTTTGCATCCTCCCCACGTAGAGAGAGAGAGAGAGAGAGAGAGGTAAGAGTACCTACCGCTTGATCTCGGGTGGTGGACCTGACGGTTGGGACTAGTGTGAATCCATAAATTCGAGCGCCATTGTAAGGGGATGTTGCCCATTTACTGACGCAGGGATTCGAACCAACGGTTCTGTCATCTCTAGAGTGACCGCTTTACCTGTTAAGCTATGCCGACGGGTATCTGGGCAGTTAATTTTCGATGTCATTTGTGAGGAGAACCTTACAACTTAATTAAGATCACTTTAACAAAATAAATAAATATTGTGAAGTAAACATGTTTTATTGTTGTATCATAAGAAGACACATTGCGTTGTAAATCTAAAAAGAGACCAACCGCTTCTCCTTTTATGTGATAATTGATAAAGCATGTACATTCGAATTTGCTACGCATCGCTTAAGTGCATAAACAGTTATATTCCTGGTTGGTTAGCAGTAAGAACCTATTGGCACAACGACATGTGAGGGTCATGCTGTGCGAAAGACATGGCAAGTTCGAAACACTAAATGGTTCGGACATCTCGTGGACGGTATCTCACTCCCTGTACTCAAGAGAAAGACACTTCCGGAGAGGCCGCATTATCGTACAAGCTGGATTTGTTATAAACTTCCAGATACATGTCACAACGATTTCTGACTCCAACATCAATTTCAAACAAATATTTTTATTGATACAACTATACATGTCGACAGCTTTTTGAAACAATGCGAAGAAATTTCTCCAGGTCCTATAGCTGCTGTACACGTTCGGAGATGCTAAATGCATTTCTGGCACCTTCTTGTTCGATCCCAGGATGGGCCAGAAACACATTTAGCATGTTTAAACATATATGGCAGCTACAAGACCTGGAGAAACTTCTTCTCATTTTTATAGATGGCAAAATGCCTGCGTTTAGAAGTACATTACACATTATTCAAGAAATACGATTGACACTAATCAGTCTTTAGTCTTGATCTAGATTAAAACTACATATTACTCAAGAAATGAGATTGACACTAATCAATCTTTAGTTTTGTTCTTAATCTAATCATGATTAAACGTTTTAGTCATTAATTTTCAATCATTAGTCAGATTATAGTTCACCGAACACTGTTTCAAACAAATCCAAATTGTAGACAATCCACTTTCACGGCAATAAACAATCTGGTTGTATATTTAATTGACTTCTAAACAAAATTGTTAAAGAGGTTAAACTCTTAGGAATAATTCTGCAAGAACATCAAATGGGACACATGCAATTCTCAATCTCGATTACGTTTTTAACAAAATTAATGAAACCACTGGCCTCTTATTACACATCTGAAACATTCTGTTTCTCTTTATACTCGTATATTGTATTCAACCTTAATCTTGCCAAATATCAACTTACCACAGCCAACTATGAGTAACGAGTATCTCTTTATTGATGTCCAGATGATTCGAAACACGGATCTGTTTGTTCCGGAATGACAGCTCTACCACTTGCGCTACTCCAACTGCTGCAGGGGCAAATTATTATCTAAGTGTATTGCAGGGGAACCACACATCCTACAGCACGAAGTTGAGAGGTCAAGGTCGGCCTGACCTCGAGTGGTGTACTTCAATGGCCAAGGTCCTTGTTCCGTCTCCTATGTAACATGTCACTCTTTGTCAAAGCAGAAATTCCAACCACGGATTTGTCACTTCCGGAATGACAGTTCTACTAAATGAGCTACGCCGACTTGTGCAGGGGAAGTTTATTACCTGAGTGTGTTCTGGAGAGGAATTCACAGATGTAACACTAGCAAAGTGTCTGTTCCACCATATGGTTTGAATCCGTGACAGTTCCTGGTTCTGCTCGAATTCTTTTTGAAGAAGATTCCCGATTTTTTGTGTTCAAATAAAACTTTCTAGGTCTCTATAGAATCACCCTTAACTCTCCTCTCTGGTAAACCGAAATTTTTCAACGCTGTCAGTCGCTGTGTATAAACACACCACTTTTAACCGTCATTGAATTTCGTCAATTATATCCTTTAATAAATAAAGAGACCAAACTTGGTTCCCATACTCGAGATGAGTGCAAAATAAGGACGATACAGAGAAATTACATCTTCATTCGCGTAATACTTAGTATGGTGTTTAAGAAAACCAAAAATATTCCATTCGCTTTATTCGGAGCAGCGAGGCATTGTATTCCAAACTTAATGTCTTTACTTACAATTACTCCTAAACCCTTGACGAATAATACATCTCAGAACAGAATGAAATTTCTAATTTTTATAAACACAAGCCACTAATTGGATTCATCATCTCGTCAATAGATTTTCTAATTGATCTTAAAACGGTTACACTTATGTACAAAGTAATTAAGCATGGCATGCATAATGATTACCTTTTATTCCAGTCTAGACACAATGACCGTCCACCACAGGGGTGAGGAAGAAGTGGTCTCGTTTCCATCACTGGTATGGACTATTGTTAATTTAAAGAGGTAATCGACGATGGAATGCTCTGCCGGGTGGGGTCAGCCGGCGCAACTCCATTCATACATTCAAGAAATACCCTAAGTCAATGTATGACGATTAATTTTATTTTCTCGAGTGGTTTATTACTATTTTTCAATGTATTTTCTATAATGCAATTTGTTTCTTGTTGTATTACCTATTGGTAAGTGTTGTGGGTATTATATTACATTGGTCAAGGTGCAAGAGCGACGAGATCATTCAGACTCT
>JJRW01S0001567.1:3520-14427 GCA_001188405.1 Loxosceles reclusa
CGGAATTTTACCGCCGTGGGATTCATCTCCTACCAGAAAGATGGCAAGAGGTCATAGATAGCAATGGGGATTATGCAGAATCATAGGTAATGTTCATTTTGCGTTTATTTGCATTTCTTTATGGGTACTAAAACTGGTAGAACTCTCGCCCTCACCTAATACACCAAACTAGATAATTATTAAACTAGTAAGCGTCTAAAGTTAATGGCCGAATTAGATTTGTTGCTGTGAAACAACAATGAGTTCACAAAAATGATAAAAAAAAATTTAGCATAATGCCTGAAAATGTTCTTTAGGAAGGTGTGAAGAAACATTTGCATACAGAAACAGAGGAAACATTTGCATAATGAGCCAGGGGAAACATTCGTATACTGAAATGGAGGAAACATTTGCATAATGAGCCAGGGGAAACATTCGCATACTGAAACAGAGGAAACATTTGCATAATGAGCCAGAGGAAACACTTGCATAATGAGCCAGGGGAAACATTCGCATACTGAAACAGAGGAAACATTTGCATAATGAGCCAGAGGAAACATTTGCATAATGAGCCAGAGGAAACATTTGCATAATGAGCCAGAGGAAACATTTAGGCTTGGTGAGATTGCAGACATTATTACGAGCTTTTCCGACGTAGTGAGACGATCATTTCAGATGTGTTCTACAGCTTAGTGTGAAAAGATTAAACATAATTACATGGTAGTGAAATTAGAGTTCAACGAATAGTACTGGCAACACCCAGCTCGTCTCACTATCGTAGTTTACCAGATTCAGTTGTTGTTTTATTGAGAGATGCAGTGAGAAGATCGGCTGTCAAGTGCAGCTCAGCTGTCTCAGGTAGGTGATCCTCTCATTGAGCGTACGAGAAGTAGGGAGGAAGAAAACTTAGCGAAGCGTGAAAGGGAAAGGCAAGATAGGAAACATAAGGGCGAAGAAAATAGATTAGAGGAAAGTGGAAGTAAGTTTGTCCTAAAACGTAAAAATTTGTTTGGAGAGTAGTCAAGACAGTCCATCCTTTGGACCGGCTTGTTTCTTTGTTCAGATCTGCACTAGAAGTGAGCACTTAATGCTCTCGGCAACGTTTGTTTTTACCCGTTCCCGTATGTTGGTCGGGTCGAGATGTTTGGTAGTTTTATTTGTTGTGTTACTGATGGCGATGATTAACTCTCTTTGGTCCGCAAATGAGCAGTTTCAGTGAAATAAGAATTTATGAAACGTGGTGCGGTTTCATGCGTGCAAACAATTTTATGCATATTATTTCTCTATATGGTATGCACTTTTGCCGAAAAAAAATCACACACCATGGAGTTGTCTGTAATAATTGGAACTTTATATGTATGATTATTATGTTCGTGTAAGTACACTATCAAGGCAAAAGGATAGTTTATTGTGGAA
Organism: Loxosceles reclusa; assembly: GCA_001188405.1. Taxonomy (NCBI): domain Eukaryota; kingdom Metazoa; phylum Arthropoda; class Arachnida; order Araneae; family Sicariidae; genus Loxosceles; species Loxosceles reclusa. Next base: position 4,916 of record JJRW01S0001567.1, read on the forward strand.
AAATGAACACATGAAACGACGGTCCAGAACTTGTTGAGCCACCTCTAGCTTGGGTAAAGGATGTAATACGTGAGTGCATCGAGGCAAACGGGCCCAGTATGGTGTACTGTGACATGCCTGTTCACAGTTGCTGTACTTGGATCTCGATATTGTACACAGTGGTAGAATGGTGAAGTTGGCTTCCAAGATGGCCTCACATATTTTCAATTGGCGATAAACTCTGCAACCGGGTAGACCACCGAAATTTGGCTACCCAGCGGAGACATGCCTGTGACATTCTTTTGTGCGGCCGAGCATTATCCTGATGGAAAAATGGCTCCAGAGATCCCTGCCATGAAAGGCCACACATGTAGATGCGGGACGTCCTAATCATATTGCTAAACTGTTATTGTTCCTGGAATCACGACTAGGGGAGACTGGTTATTCTATGCGATGGCTCCCCGGGCGATAACTGCAGATAAGGGGACGTGTGTCGCTAGACAGAAAAGGCAGTATTGAGGAGCTAACCAGGTTGAGTCGAAACACGAACACGACCGTCGTCACTGCCAAAACTGAACCAGGATTCGTCGCTGAAGACCAACCACTTGGATTCCAGATCAGTCCAGTATCGTCGTGCACGACACCACTGCCTACCGAGGCGACAGTAGGTGGTTGTCAATGGCTGCTCACGTACTGGGCGCCGTGAAACCAAATGTGCTCTCGCAAGACGGTTGGAAAAATTACTGGCGGATACCACGGGACTTCGAACGATGGTACAACCTGTATCCCGAAAGAATATAACGTAGCAGTTGAACTTATATGTGCTTGTAGCAAAATCAGACGGTCCACCTAATGGCAATGTTTTGAACTATGCTTATTAAATTTCCTTGCTTTTTTTCCCTTTGTAAATTCAGATATTTTCTACCTTATGATATGTAGACATTATTAATCGAATGGAATTATTATTTGTGATTAATGGATGATAAATTTATTTGAAAAATTTGGTGATGTCACGTGTTGGTGCCGTTAAAACTACTGGATGTGTGTGTAAATACAGGGTGGTCATCAAATAACTTTGTCAATATACGAGCTCTTAGCGTCTACATCGTACAACAAATTGAATGATATTCGAGATATAGATGTTTAAAAGTATGCGCTCGACCGTTATGATAAGAAAAAGTAACGAGTTTCCACAGTTACGGTTACAGCGACAAAATTTCGAAGAATTCAAACGGCAACACCCGCTTTTATGCATTGCAAAGTGATTGGCGCAGTGAAAACCACGAATAGCATTGGAACGGTGCCTGCAGCACGAAAAGCACCGGAGCCAGCCACAGACAAAGAAAAATTTGGAAAAAAAAAATAAGGAGCGAGAATTACGTCATTTGCATAATTCTTAAGAAGGAAAGAGTGCTGATGGTGCGAACGGGAGAAACAGCAGTAACAAAACGCCACGTGTCAACCACCACGGTACGCCATTGCAACCCGTTCATATAAATTAGTGTTTCGTTAATCAGGTGCTCGCACTTTGACGTAAACAACATCACTTGCTGTGAAACAACGTGGTGAACTGGTGACGCGTCATTACCTTCATGGGCAAAATGCCGCAGAGGCATTGCGTGTCTACCGTGGAATCCATCGGCTACAACCAGGCCCATGCTCCGTACAAACTCTACGGAACTTCACACACCTAAAATTGAAGAAACAGGTTGCACATGTGATCGATCTCGATCTGAATGACCATCCGTTCATGTCGAAGGTATTGCAAAAGTGCATGAACCGATAAGCGAAAGTCGCCTTATAACTGATAGAGGTGTTTCACGCATTCTGGATTTGTGAAAAACGTCGGTCCTCAGGATTTTGCGCTTGGTACTCCACATATTTCCCATATCGATTCCAGCATGTCCAGACGTTGCAAGCGGGTGATGAACAACTATGGTTAGATTTTGCAAATCAATTACTTACCAGGTATGATGATGATAATAACAGCTGGCCTTTACGCATTCTCTGGACGGATGAGACATTTCTCGTAAATTGGTAACGTCAATTCGAAGTACGCACACCGATGAAAAACCTCTATCTGTGGCGATAGCTTTAAGCTGGTGTAATTCCTTCCCAGAGCCGTCGTATGAGAGCACAATTTAAGTGCACGAAAAACGTAAGTGAAAAGCCTGACATTTTTTGTAGGGGAAGGGGGTGACATGATCTCGTGTGTGGCTGGCAGGGATACAGAAAAGGGTTTGCGGTACACAGTAGTGGAAAAGTTCTTCACTCATGGCTGACCAAAACTTCGAGAAACGGTAGGGAAGAGTTCTCTTCCGGGACAACAGAAAATTTTATATGGTGGTCAACAGAGTTGAGGGTGTCCAAAATTTTGGGCAGGTCCACGGGGGAGGGGGAATCGTGTAATACAAAGGTGTCATCATAACGGATCTAAAGTTTGAACTGTTTGAACAGTTTCTCGACGTTCTGGTCCACATGAGTGAAGACAACTTTCGCACTACTGTGTACCACAAACCCTTTTCTGTATCCCTGCCCCTCCTCCCCAAGCGAGATCATGTCACCTCCCCACAAAAAAAATTTCAGGTTTTTTCACTTACGTTTTCGTGCACTTAAACTGTGCTCTGATAAGACGGCTCTGGAGGAGGAATTACACCATCTTAAAGCCACCGATAGAGGTTTTTCACCGAAGGTGATTGATGCAGCAGTGAAGAGATTCACCAGACCCAAATCGGATTCCATCTTTCTCCAGGTTCGTGATTTCCGTACTAAACCCCGACTTGTGATACCTTTTCTCTCTAACATTAGCAACAAGATCGCCAACATTTTTACTAATTTTGATTTCTCTGTTATTTTTTCCCCTTCCAATATCATGCACTTTCCCAACATGAAAGACCCCATCCCACTGGAACAATCCTGGTGCAGGCATATATAGTATTCCCTGTAAATGTAGGTTTTCTTTCCAGGGCAGAATTGGGCAGATCCGACCCTGTTTCAAATTTTGGTTGCAAGAACATAAAAGCTAGGTCTTAAAACAGGAACTAGCCAAGCCTTCCATTGCTTTTGATTCGTGGTTGTATGACCACAAATTCGAGTTTTCTGGGGCTAAGATTATCCAAAAAGTTCGTTTTGCCTTGGACCTTGACCTCTGTAAGTCCTTTTCTATCCACGCACAAGCTGGGTGCCTAGTTAACGACCTTTCCGCCCTTCCCACCCCACTCTTTCTACCCTGGAAACAGTTTGCTCTACCTGCGCACACCGATATCAATCCACGACCTTAATATTCTTGTATCAGTCTGCGCCCACTTCGCTGCAATTCCAACACTTGCTCAACCGGTGTACAATGATATCACTCCGCGTCCCCTTGTACTACAGTTCCAACGTTCGCCACCATTCGACGGACAGCTTTCAACGTGGCCGTACGGTCTGAAGAGGACAGACGTAGGTTCTGTCGAAACTAGTTACCGTGTATTTTATTTATTATTGTGCAATTAAACGTGGGTTATTTCTAAGTTATTTATCATTACAACCACAAGTTTAGTCCATTCATTTGTTTCTTAATGTCGTAAGTTATTCTCTGCGTTTGAAATTCTCAGCAGTGCGCGTCTGCAGCAATACGAAATGGAACGTATCGAAAGCAATATGAAATGGGACAGTGCTTTAAAAAGTGTGTGCTGCATTTGTAACAAACATTAAAAAGCTTTTTGTTTACGCAAAAGAAAGTGATTTATTTCCTTGCTCTCAAGTGTTCCTCTTTTTCCAGCAAGGAAATGGGAAAAAGTCAAATTAAAAGCAAATTATTGTTAGTAATTACTTTTTATGCACAAAATAATTTATCAATCGAAAATTGTTCTTTCTCTGCTGAGTAAAGTGAAGTATAGGAGTGGGGGAATCGTATCGCGCTCTTTACTTTAGTCCTTCTACCGTTTCTCCTCTAAGTAGCATATTACGAAACATCTATTGTTAGGTAAAGAGTCAGACATTAAAACAATTAAAAATGGAATGGCAATTGTTTCACATAAGCAAAGTATTGCGCGGTCCGCGCTGTGTTTACGTGTTTCTCGCCGGTTTAAAATTGAACAATTGCGTTACAACATACGCGTATAATCATATAAGCGACAGCTTGTCGTTCTGGTAGAATATTTCTGAAGATTATGTGAGCAAGCACATCGAAACGTAGGATGGGGACCAATCCCAAGCTACGGCAATTTGATCCAGAAATTTTTATAATTGAATCTGATATATTATTTTCGAATATCCCTCCTTAAATACACAGCGTAATACCTTATTTTCGCAACTGTTATTGGCTGTCGTACTTCATTCAAATGGTTTGTCAGACATTCTTTCCTGCAGCTAGAAATCTTACGCGGTCAAAAAAATTATTTTTGCTGTTTACAGCTTTTTCTTATGCGTACCCGTGAATTCTTTCAATATAACTATTCCTTTTAATATTACTCATCACCCTCCTTGAAATTATCTTGTGTTTGGCACAGAATGGTCATTACAGGTCCTTGTGCCATTAAATTGCAAATAACCAACCAAGAAACCATTCCCAAGATAGCTAGTCACTCCAATGGCGCAGTGGTACCTGTGACGGGCTACTGTGCTGAGGATCCCGGGTTCGACTACCAGTCGACATTGATGTTCGCGTGTGTGTGTCTTTACCTTGCTGTAAGGTTCTCCCCACAAAAGACTTCGATAATAAGCTTCCCAGATACCTGTCGGCGTAGCTTAAACGGAAAAGCGGTCTTTCTGGAGACGATGGATTCTTAGGTTCGAATCCCAGCGACGACCAAAAGGCACATTTCTTTACAGTGATGTCCGAACAGGAACTCCCACTTGTGGCCGAAGACCCAACCGTTATGTCCAACACTGGGGTCAGGTCGGTGTCCTCATGTCTCTGAGTGGAGATGGATGTAAAGTTTTGCCCACAAAAGACTTCAATAATAAGCTGCCCAGATACCTGTCGACGTAACTTAAATGGAAAAATCGATCTCTTTGGAGATGACAGATCCCTAGGTTCGAATCACGACATCGACAAAAAAGCATATTTTTCATGTTCATCTCGCGCAGCATGGCCTTAGCAGGTCCTGGGACCATAAAAAAACAACAACAACAAAAAAAAAAACAGTTATCATCGTCACCCTAAGATAACTGCTCCATGTAATGTGGCCGAGTTTTCTACTTGCCGTGTCCAAAGTAAGTATAAAACCTAAACAGGCCACGAGCCACTATAATTCTCACCGTCGCCGTTTCGTACTTGAGTCCAATAGCAGCCGACGTAAAAGAATAATTACTAGACTTCTAGTAGGCGTCTACTCTGTCTGTGTTATGCTTGTCAAAATGTATTTATGTGAGAGGGAGGACAAAAGTGCCTTTCGTCTTTAGATGAAAACAGAGCTCAAAGAAAGTGAAAATATGGTGACAAGAACAAGATGCTTGTCATAGTCTTCTTTTGTTCTGCTTGTTAGCGTTATCCGATTTAGGTTTAAGGAGGTTTCAGGCTTAGATTTTGTAGATGATGTTTCTTTAGACGATCTGTTTCCGCAAAATTCCCTCATCTACATTACACGCTTCATGAAAGTCTACGGACGTTATGAGTATTCGTTACGAAGGTGCTTTTGGATTCCTTGTGAGTGTTATATGGCATATGCTATATGCACTGAAGCGACAAAAGTAATGGGACACCCCCTAATATCGTGCCGGGACCACCTTATAGACCGACGAAGTGCGGCAGCTCGACGTGGCATTGAGTCAACTAGCCGTCAGAAACCTCCGGACGAAATATTCATCCATGCTGTCTGTATAACCGTCCATAATTACGAAGTGTTGAAGGAGCAGGATGTGTTGTATGAACGGACCTTTCGATCATATCCCAAATATGTTCGATGGTGTTCATGTTTCGCTATTTAGGTGGCCACATCATTCGCTGGAATTCTCCAGAATGTTCCTCAAACCAATCGCGAACGATTTTGGCCCGATGACATGGTGCACTGTCATTCTGTTAAATCCCATCGTTGCTTTGGTATATGAAGTTTATGAGTGCTGTAAATGATCTCCAAGCAGCTGAAAATAACGATTTCCAGTTAGTGTATGGTTCAGTTTGACTACAGTGCCATGTCATGAAAAAACGCCCCAAACTATTATGGAACCTCCACTCCACCAGTTTGCACAGTACCTTGTTGACAACTTGGGTCCATGGTCTCATAAGGTCCGCCACACCCGAACTCTACCATCAGCTCGTACCAACAGTAACTGTGTGACTCATCTGAAAAAGCTACCTTTTCCCAGTCATTTACAATCCAACTGGTGTGTTCACGAGCCCAAGATAGGCGCAACTGCCGATGGCGTTTTGTTAGTAACGGCACTGGAGTCGATCTTCTGCTTCCATATCGGATCAACACCAAATGCCGCTTCACTGAGTTCATGGACACGTGTCTAAATACGTGACTCATTGATTGTCGCTGTTATTTGACGTAGTGTCGCTTGTTTGTTACCACTGACTACTCTATTCACACAGACGTCGCTGGTCGCGGTCATTAAGGATAGACGATCGGCCACTGCTTTGTCCATGGTGGGAGGTAATGCCTGGAATCAGGTGCTCTCAGCACACTGTTGACACTGTGGATCGAGGAATGTTGAATTCCCGAACAATGTCAGAAATGGGTTGTCATATGCCTGTAGCTCCAACTAGCACTCCGCGTTCAAATTCGGTCATTTCTCGTCGTGTAGCCATAATTACGCCAGACAACGTTTTACAGGACTCACCACCATCCAAAGGAAAGAATGACACCACACTGCCCGTTCATGCTTTTGTTACGCGTTGCTACCGCCACCTGGATACTTGGGTATTACTTTCCCATGACTTTTAGCATTTCAATGTATATGCTCAATGTCCTATTTACTATGATCACCTAATTCGTACATCGTGGGACCACAGTATGCCTTCAAGACCGTTGGAATTCTCTCTGTGGACTTGATGAGATGTTGATAAGCGGCTGAAAGGACCTGAGCACAGTTGCAGTGGATGGCACGTTACAGTTCTGTTAAATTGGAGGTCTGTTGTTACAGCTGTCTGTGCAAATGTTCATTTGGATTGAAATCCGGTGATTGTGGGCGCCAAATAAGTAAAGCATGCTCCTTAATCCCATCTATGGATAATACAAAATGTATGACAGGTGGCATTGTCCCACTGGAACCACCTACCTCTATTGAGGTAAACCATGACTATAACAGGGTGTACATGGTCAAGGATAAGTATCTTATCGCCATAAGATGTTGCTCCACACGAGTTAGGTGAACAAAACAATGCCAGGAAAACATTTCCCGAACCTTACTTTCCCTGTGTCCATTCGGTGTAAGTGAAAACGTGATTCGGCAGACAACATTACTCTCTGTCAGTCGTGTACTGCCCAACTCTTGAAAACTAGGCGTTTAATCCTATTGTCTGCGGACAACAAAAGCTTCCGAAAAAGGTCTTCGTCCGCTAAATTTCATGCTATGCAACGTGCGTCGAACTGTACATTCGGAGACCTCCGGTGTTTCTTGTTGCAGATTTGTTGTGATTTGACGTATTATGGTTCTCCCTCTGTTGAGCTAGACACATCTGGCAACTCTATTTGCCGTTTGAGCATCCGGTATCACGGTGTCGACTTTAAGACCCGTTTTTTGTCTGGTGATCAACCCTCTGTAGTTTTGATAAACGTCGCCGTTTCGCTGATGCATGTTCCAAAGCGTCGCGCTGGTTCCGCGTTCAAAGTCCGTCCACATCTTTTTTTTGCCCATTTGGTCTCAAGTGTTACAGTCCGTCTGCCTTTCTGCTTATCCCTCCCCCCGTTCCTTTTCTGCACGCATCTCGCTCAAGTGCAGTTTCAGAGTCACACGTCCTGACTGCTTTGCATAAAAGTACCAGGTGGTTATGGTGCCAGGAGGTACTGAGTTTACGTTGAACATGTCATCAGTTGCTTCGTTATACGATTTCTTTTTGGAAGGTCCCTTCATCGATGTAATACCCTTTATGAGAGTCGCCAATTACTTGGTGCATGTATATTGTGAGAGGTGCTTTTAGACTCGTGCGAGATGTGCTCGCGACTGTGATATGATTTTTATTAAACCGATTGTACTCCGCCTTTAAAATCTGGCATGCAATACTTTTGATTATACTAGTGCTAGTAAAAATTATTTTATCATGAAAAAACTTTCAAGGGGTGCATTGGTTAAGACTTTAACCTGGAAAAGAATTACACTGATTCTTCAGCGGAGGAACAGGATAGTTCGTACCGATAAATCTCATCTACAGCTTTATTTCAATACCGATTATAAACCGAGTAACGAGTCGGTGAATATTATCTTTCGGGAAATACGCGAAATAAAACGTTTAAGGGAAATTCTGAGTCAATACCTCGCTCGATGGAAAGGGCGCAAATGAAGTCCTTTGATCTCGGACTAGGTATTCGAGATAGGCAACGGTCCTTTCGTTTATCTCGTGTGTGTTCTGTCAGTAGCCGGGGAGATCCCCCCCGTACTCTTTGAAAGCGTGCTCTTAGCTGATTTACGAGTTTCAGGCGGTGGAAAGGCATTAGTTCCCAGAGATTCCACGTGAATCAATGACGAGTAGGAGATGGCTGTTGGCAGGCGGCGAATGAGAAATGCTTAGTGTTATTACGAGCAGTTGTAGGTATGGCGGCGGAAGTGGCTCTTAATGGCTTAGTCGCTGTTTACCTATGGCATGAATACTTTCTTTCACTTTTGAAGTGGAAGGCCCTGTTCAAAATACGGTCAATATATGACTTACGTGCTCTTCCCTTCTCCAAAAGCAGACGTAAATTGAACACGAAATTTCCATGCGATTCGCTAAAAGCAACTAATGGTTAGGCGCGGTAGAGGAACGTGATAATGCATCACGCTTAATGACAGCAGTTATACTCGCAGTGATCTTGACAGGTGAAGGTGGAGTTTAAATTCTGCTTTGGTGGCGAAAAAGGCAACACGTTGCTTCCTGTTTTCTAAACCAACTTTCTAATCATATAAGTAGTTTACTGCCAACCTATATGCCTTTAAGCTTTTATAGCAGTTTACCACGGGATACTTATGACCAAAACCGTTTTGGAAGCCCGAATAAGTGATGTGCCATTATTTTAGTCCAATCTTTTGCTTACTAAATCGTAAAACTGCAAGGCGTTTATGGAATATGACATTTTGTTTCTAAACCAGTGTGGCGAATCTAATCAAGACATTATTTTCCAAGAAACTCATTAGTTGTATCACACCTATGCACCCAGGCCACCTAGACCTAATCAGTCGCCCCTCACGACACCTCCCGCCACATATAGAACACCTCCTCCAACATCCAATACTTCCCCTCCTATTACTACCACCTTTGCCGCCCTTATACCTCCAACCCATCACACACACACCTCTATCCTGTCTCCGAACATTATCTCACCCAGATCACCTAAGGTTCAAATAATATTATGTAATAAGCCGTATAATACAAATTTCTTAAGTTTAAATTTTGAAAAATCTAAAGTTTT